>JAFVLL020014868.1:0-25084 GCA_021397915.2 Tor tambroides | reverse complement strand
AAATCTCTGTTTACTACCCTTATATTTCTGGCTAAGAAATGTATATTACTAAAATGGTCTACATCTCAGATTCCAACTATTTCCATGTGGATTTCTCAGCTGTCAGCCTTTCTCCCTTTGGAGAAATTAACTTATGACCTCAACCACAAACAGGACAAATTCAGGAGACTTTGGGAACCTCTCCAATCCTTCCTATATAAAATTTGAAATTTTTATTTTAAGAGAATTTTGGCTTCTTTTGTTTTGATTTATTATGTTTTTTGTTAACTGATACACTTGTACATTTTATTTAACTTGCAGCGCTTGGGGTTTGTTTGTTTGTCTGTTTGTTTGATTGTCTTTGTCTCGGTTGTTTGTATTATTTGAAAATCCTTAATAAAAAAAAAAAATAAAAAAAAAAACTTACTTTTCTGTAGGCTAATACATTTTTAAGGAAAGATCATTGTGTGTTACAGTAAAATGAATAAGATCTCAAACCAGCCTCTACCAACCTGAAGGCAAAGCCGTTACACGTTACAGCTTCATTAAACCAGCACTATTAGAGGTCACGTCTGGGTAAGAACCAAAGGCTCGAAGTGCTTATCAGCTCACCAGGAGGCTGATTGACCACTCGATGACATCTAATCACACTTCAAACTCTCATGCCTTGTTACTAAGAGAGAAAATGAGAACTTACTACTGCTAATACTGCACTGTGGCCACTCCAGTTCATTATTCCTATACAATACTTCATCAGCTGTCCAGCCCCACAGCTGCCCCTCTTTTACATGAGGGCATGAGGTCAGGCAAGTTTGTGTTTCTGTATTTTTGCAGTGTAAATGTAGAAGAACAGAAGCATAAAAAAAATACACTCGCACAGAATCTAACAAATAGCAATAATAAAGAAAAAGTATATGTGTATAGCGTATACGCATGTGCGTGTGTGACCTGCATCGCCACGACACAAACAAGCAGTCTGTATTACCCCATAAAGCCTCCCCCAAAGAATATTTATGAGACATGGGGCTCCATTTCAAGCATTACCATCCGTCTGCTCACCGCCCTGCTGACACTCTAATCACATTTCCAGCCCTCTACCACCTTACCACTCTTCACTGCAAACCTGTTTCCTTTCTTCTTTGGAAGAAGGCCAGAGGAATAGCATTTCATCCTGTGTGGAGGCCTGTGCTTCAAACACACTCAGTGTGTATTTGGCTCGGTTATCGGGACAAGCGAGAGATTTTACTCAGCACTTTTACCGCACACGTTCACCGTTTTTACCGCTATCCTGTATTAATCTGTAACCTTACAAAACCCATTACATCTGTCCTCCTGTTGTACGCAAGTAAGTGTGTGTGTGTGTGTGTGTGTGTGTGTGAATGAATGACACTGGTTGCTTCCCAAATCTAGAGAGCTGTTGACCTTTTTGATGCATCATAGGTTTATTAATAAAAAAATATATAAAAAACTGTCTAGCTCAGAAGCTCACTAGGTTTTGAAATGTAGCTGACACTGTCCTATCTCCTAGAGAGATAAAATTAGGAAGGCACAGATCAAATCAGTGATGCACTATGTGTGACGGCTACAAGAGAGTCATGATGCCCTCCGGTCATTCTCTGCTCCCAGAAGACTTATGCACAATGTTCCTCGATGTGTATTCAAGACAGACCTAGATTACACTCCACTGGATTTACAACAAGACACTTTCTCTACAATGAATGTATTTGTCACATTCTATGTTCCTGTATGGTTAGAGGGTTACACATACCTGTTGAAGCAATATACAGTATATTTTAAACAATATACAGTAGAATTTTCAGTTACACTAATGTTCAAAGATGTTTTAAAAACAAGATGTTTTTGAAAGATGTCTCTTATGCTTACCAAGGCTGCATTTATTTATTATTAATACAGTAATGGCGAGAAATATTAATACAATTTAAAATCAAAATGTTTTGTATTTAATAACTTTTAAAATGTAATTTATCCCTGCAATGGCAAAGCTGAATTTTCCGCCTCATTTCTCCAGTCTTCAGAGACCCATTATCATTCAGAAATCATTCTAATATGCTGATTTGGTGCTCAAGTAACATTTTGATTATTATCAATGTTAAAAACAGCCGTGCTGCCTAGTATTTTTAAGAACACAGTGATAGGTTTTTTTATTCTATGATGAATAGAAAGTTCAAAAAACAGCATTACTGTCAATTTTGATCAACTGAATGTGTTCTTGCTGAATAAATGTATTTTTGTTCAGAAGAAAAAAAAAAGACTGACCTCAAACTTTGAACTGTAGTGTAAGCAAAAAACTTAATTATAATGCTTCATTATTTATTTGGATTAAAAATTAGAATTTTAATAACAATGATTATTTCTAGATATTATATTTTTTTATATATTTTCAAAAATAAATTAAAGAATTAATAAAATATTCATATAATATTATGTATTGATTCTGATGAATTTGTAACTTGAAATATAAAAATCATCCTTTGAATTTTTGATGCCAAAATGTGTTGTTGTTTTTTATTTCAGCTGTCAAATATTAAAAATTTCAAATACTTGTGTATGTGTGCAACACATCATGGGTGCAATAAAAAAGACTGAGTGTCATGTCTGATATGATTCACACGTGATTGATGGCAGAGCGTGCGACTCCATCTGAAGGTCTGAAGAGGCACACGGTGCCATATCAAACACTCTTTAGGCAGAGTGAAATACAAGCAAATGTTGACAGAGTGACATGGCTTAGGTCGAACAGCCATGCATGAACTCCCTACTGACAACACTGATCGACTATGTGTGACCTATAGATTTAGCTTTCCCCTAACTTTGCCAAGCAGGGTGGCCCGAGGCACTTCAGCACTGTACACCGAGAGCTGCCAGCATGCTAACATCCTCCGAACATTATGAACTGAAATGCAAATGTAGAAAAGGCCAATTGTGACATGAAGTCTCATAATTCCATTCACTAACATCTATTCAACTGCAATGGTGTTCCAGTGTGTATCAAAATGAAGCCCTACTATGACGAATGACAATGACCCCTACTATCACAGTGTCACTTTAACGTGTGTCTCACCTGATTCTGACATTTATCAACCAAATTAGATACTGAAATTATCAACAAATTTAATTAAACAACTAACGGTTTTCTCAACATCTCTCTCATAGCAGGCACTTATTGCATGGTGGGTAAGCAGGTCAAATTATTTGGAAAAGGCAGAGAACAAGAGAAGAAACAGATAAGAACAAGACCACCCCAGCAATTTCACAATAAAGCCAATACGCCATGCTTCCATCTGCCTAGCAGTGATGTTTTGTATCAGTTTCACTGCTGCACCGTGCACTGCACAACCAGCATTAGACATTTCTCAAGCTGTACTTCATAAATAAATGCTAATAGCAAATGGTTTTTCCTTCAAAATATCTTCAACCAAAGAAAAAACTCACAAGTTCGGAATATCTTGAGAGTGACTAAATGAAAACAGAATTTTCATTTTTGGGTGAAAAAATGAACCTCTCTGAACCCTTGTCCTCGCAAAGGGCCCCCTAAAACATTAGGCACTGTGCATTAGTGAGCTACACGGGGCCCTTGGAGGGTTAGTGTACACACAATTCCTCCATGAGGGTCTCCTGAATTCCAGTCAGCCACTGAGACATGAAAAGCAGGCTGGCACATATTCTATAATTATTCAATTAAGCAAAAAGAATTAATCCCTATGTGTTTGAAACTCACTGTTTTCCAAATGGCTGTCGCCACGCATCGGATCAAGCAGTGCTGGCGGCAGAAGAGCCTTGTTATTTCCTGTGGTTCTGCTCTGTGCATGGCTGGGCATCAATGACCTGAGCAAACAGCATTAGTGTAGCAGAGAATACTGCACTCAGACACAGGAAACATCCCTTCAAGACACGCATATTCCACTCCGCTCATTAACTTAACAGTCAACACAAGAGCAGTTCAGCTGCCCTCTAAAAAGCATGTGAAAATAAAGACTTAATAAGGTCCTTGTGTTTTTGCATTGCCAAAGTTTTAATTACACGTATCTGCAAAGCAAATAGCATGCAATATCATTATGAACGAAGCAAAATGTTCTTTAGAAAAACGGTACTTAAGCACACAAAAGAAACAGCCAAAATGTTAAGGTCTTATGGGCGGTTGCCAGGGCATTTTCTGTGTGGTTGCTTAATAGCAAAAGTGCCCAAACTAAATCCTAATGATAATCAGATCTTTATTTTACTATGATAAAAGATATTTATGACCACGTTTTTGTTCATACAATGGAAGTCAAAGGGGTCTAAAATAAAGCCGACAGACAGTTGTTGGCCAACAGCAAGCTGTCACTGAGAGCATTTGTTCAGGTTTTGTGGCGTGTTCCATGTTGTTGGCACTATAGTTGGACCCCATCGCTGGCTTTCTGAACATGTTGAATCAGCATTGGGCAGTCGGTGAGACAGATCACTCTGATTGGCTGTTCAGCTTAGTGAACCAGCACGAGAAGAAAAACGAAAGTGATTAAAGCAAGCAAATGTCAAATTGTCAAGAGTGCATACAGAAGCTAATTTTATATCTCCATCTTACCTGAGCATTCCAACATGCATATATTTTCTTAACGACATGGAATGGCTTCTGGAATGAATAACATGATCACTATAATTCAAATTTAAGCAAGCGCGCATTGCAATGTTTGTATATCCACTGTCCTAGTTCTGGTTCTCTTTTTGAAGAGACTTCTGCCATTTCTGTTGATAGCTATTTCCTCTCACACAGGTGAGAAACATACGTTGGCCGTTGGCTGTAGTCTTCACAGTGTGTTCAAGCCCAAATTTTTAGCACAGACATACGCAACGAAAGACGAAAACAGTCTGCTTTCAGCACTGCAAGTTCCCCATTGATTTTTATTGTATGAGCAAAAGAAACACAAAGAGACATTCTTCTGAGCCAGGCAGTCGTCCCCACATGTCTCAAATCCACAACAATCATACCGGTACCAAAGAAATCACCTGTGTCCTGTCTGAATGACTATCGTCCCATAGCACTGACCCCAATCATGATGAAGTGCTTTGAGAGGTTAGTCATGCAAAAAATCAAATCCAGCATCCCCAACACACTCGATCCGCTCCAGTTTGCATACCGTCCGAACCGCTCTACGGACGACGCAATTACCTCCACCCTCCACCTGGCTCTTACCCACCTAGAAAATAAAGACTCCTACGTTAGAATGCTGTTCATTGACTTCAGCTCGGCATTCAACACAATAATCCCACAACAGCTCATAAAGAAACTAAACCTGCTGGGCCTTAACAACTCACTCTGTAATTGGATCCTGGACTTTCTAACCGGAAGACCTCAGTCAGTCCGTGTCGGCCACAACACCTCGAGCACTACCACACTGAGCACAGGTGCCCCGCAGGGCTGTGTGCTCAGCCCGCTGCTCTTCACGCTGCTGACCCATGACTGCACTGCCAAGTTCAGCTCCAACCACATCATCAAGTTCGCTGATGACACAACGGTGGTAGGTCTCATCAGCAACAACGATGAAACGCACTACAGAGAGGAAGTGGCACAGCTGGCTGAATGGTGTGGCACTAACAACCTGTCCCTCAATGTGGAGAAGACAAAGGAGGTTGTGATGGACTTCAGGAGAAACTCCGTTGACCACCCCCCACTGACCATCGACAGCTCGACTGTGGAGAGAGTCAGCAGCACTAAATTCCTGGGGGTGCACATAACAGAAGTCTCACCTGGACCACCAACACCACATCACTCTCCAAGAAAGCACAACAGCACATACACTTTCTCCGCTGACTTAAAAGAGCAAGTCTCCTTCCACCCATCCTCACCACATTCTACAGGGGCACCATTGAAAGTGTGATGACCAGCTGTATCACTGTCTGGTTCGGGAACTGTAGTACAGCAGACCGAAAGACACTACAGCTGACAGTGAACACGGCTGCAAAGATCATCGGTGCCCCTCTCCCATCCATCCTGGACATTTTCCTTCCACGATGCTCCAGCAAAACCAACAGCATCGTGAAGGACCCCACCCATCCATCCCACAGTCTCTTCCAGCTCCTACCATCAGGAAGACGGTACCGGAGCATCAGAGCCCGCTCCGCCAGACTGCTCAACAGCTTTTTCCCCCAGGCTGTGAGAGCCCTGAACTCAAACCACCCCGCCCCCCTCTGAAACCCCATGCAAACCCCTACCTCCTGAAACATGGACCACCCCCCCCCCAACCTTACCACACCAAAGAAAAAAACTGTATGAAACTTTTCTGTGCAATTCAAAGTGTGCTACACACAGGTGAGTGGGCCTGTACAAACCACCTGTAGTAACACACTCACCTCTGTGCACACTAGACACTTTCACACACTGCTGTGTGTACACAATCCTACAAAAGACTCAGCAATATATGCATGATTACATGCTCATGCACTACAGATCATCTTGTACTGTTCCCCAGCCAGCTGCTTGACTCACAATGTTTCTCTCTGCACATGTACAGTATTTATGTGAATCATCTGTATAGTTTGTATTTCCTATTTTTATTTCTTATATTTTTATCTTTAGTTTGTATAGGGTAAATTTATATATAGTATATTTATATTTTAAATCTGTTAGTAGGTTAGTTGTGTATAGGTTTATAGTGTTTTACTTCATTGTTGTATGTCTGTATGTATGTAGCACCGTGGTCCTGTGAGGCACGACATTTCGTTCCACTGTATGTCCCCACATGCAGCGGAATGACAATAAAGCTCGACTTGACTTGACTTGACTTGACTTCTACTTTCGAGTTCCACTGAAGAAAATGGCAGAATTTTCAATCCCTTTAAGCAACACCAAAAACAGCTGTTTTAAAAGGAATACTGTATGGTAGTGTATTTTATCTGTTAGGTATTCATCTGAAACATGAAATCCCAAAGCTTACCCTGGGTAAGCCGGCCTAATTAAATAGAGCAGGGTGAGGAGGTCAAAGTCTGTTTACAGCACCGGCCCAGAGGCCTGTCTGTGAGAGCTGTCGCACACACACACACACACACACGACTTCTCATTAGAATTACAAAGTAATCTCTGCCAGCCGGGTTAGGAGAGCCTTCAGATCAAATGTCAATGAAATATTTATTTGGCTACATCAAGTCAACAAAGGCGGGTTAACAGCTAAGTGAAAATTTGCCAAGAAAAAAAAAAATGGTGCATTGGATGAGGTATCATGGACACTGGAGAAGGTTAGAGAGTTAATAAGCACAGATGATACATTTTCATGGCCAGACAGTAATGTCGTCATTTGAATTTGTGAATTTGTGAACTGACTCACTGCTAAACCTCCTTAGCATCCATGCTAACTGCCCAGCAGCACTAAATTAATGCTGTTTTATTAGGCCCTTATTAACCCTCACTCACACTGTATCACAGACCCTGTTGGAAGGTGTTTTGACGTTAAAGGGAGTTCACAAAAAATGTAATATTTTTCCGTAATTTATGCAAGACATTTTCTTGCACTTGAATGGTTTAAAATCACTTGAATATTTACACGGGCAAAGCTTAAACACAAATGCAAATGATAAAACTTTCACCCCGAGCATCTTTCATGCTGACCCTGTCAGTCCTTATTGTCGAACGCTGCTTAAAAAAAAAAAAACTTTTCATTTTTTGCTATCCCTTTAAATGTGCTATTGCATAAAGAATCTGTCAATGGAGTGAGTTTGTGTGTGTATGTGTTGCATCTGAGAAGTGAGACCAATCCACATCGTGACTTTCCTCATGAGTAGACCCAAATGGAATCTTTTTTGCATTTTCTGAGCTGATTTAGAGAGAAAAATCTGCATAATTCAGTGGAGTGGATTTATAAATACTGCAAAATGTGCTAAACGGTGTTCAGAGTCTTAATGGTAGCTGAAAGCGTAATTAAATTAGCCAAAATATTTAATTCACAAACATACACGGAACTGGGGATCTGTACAATTTAATGAATAACAGTAGTTTCGTTGAGCACATATGCTGTGTAAGGAACTCATGAGGAACAGGAGGTGAGACAACTGCAGGCACCTTTCTTTCTTTCATCTTCTCCTCCTTTTCATACACAGGCATCCAGAGAACCTCTCTCAGAGAAAGCCTTCATGGTCTGCTCAAAAAGACATAACACTCAACAGAAAGACAAGAGGCTATTCCATATAATGGAAGACAATGAAGGAGATGCTTCATTACACTGAATGAACCAGTGTAGATACAGCACATGCCTTCATAAATTGACTGCTTAGCTGCTAATCTTCTATGTATTTACCATGATAAAATCCTTTTGGAGAAATCTATATTTTGACTTTGTCTCAACTAGTTCACTTGTAAGAGAAATGTGAAACTCTAAAGCACCTCAATGACAGCAGAACAATTATTATCATCATCAGGTGCATGTCATCCAATGTATCTGTTAATTGTTAAACTGTTTCAGACGATACAGACTTGAGGTTGATGTCTACTCTTTAAAAAAGAAACACTGTTACTTACTTTCAGCACACGTTACATAGAACTGTGTGTTCATTTCGTTTATTTCGATGATTTAGGCCATTCACAGCTGCACTTAAGCGTTTGGGTTCTGTTCCATGCAGATTAATTTTATCATTTGGATGTAAATGTGATTCTCCTCTTCATAAATTAAATCTTGTGATAATCAAGCTTGTAAAAGTTCCCAACGGCCCACTCCTGGTCACTATTTTATAACTTACAGCTGTTATCAAATAAAATGTATAGAACTGCAACTCAAACTTAGACATAAACAAAAACAAAATTGTACATAAAGATTACAATATTTGAAAAAGTTGAAAAAAACATTTATATAAAAAAAATCATACGCAGTATAAAATTAATTCTATTGTTTTTTGTCTGTTTTTCGCATCCTTTCACTCCTCGTCATTGACCCAGATATAAACACAGTCGCTCAGCACAAAAACAAAAGCTGCTTTAACAGTAAAGCTCCTGAAGAAAAACTCTGCACAGTCTCATTGTGACAGTGAGGGTGTTGAGATTTACACAAGCAGTTTTTAGTGTTAAATATGTTATGAAAAGCCAGTGCATCACTCTGATGTTCTTTCTTCTGCATTTTTTTTGACTTCTTAGCTCTACTTGTCTCAGTTCTTAAAACCGTGGTACATTAAATAAAAAGCTCTCTTATGATCGCCTATCAAAGTACATGGTTAGAATGGCACTTTAATGGCACAGCTCTGATTACAGTGCTGATCTTGCTAACAGAGAAACATTGTTTGTCTCAAGCTGCTTTACGTCTACATTTCTGAGCCAGTCAAGTCACCTTTGTGTCTTTTTACAGAGGGGCAGAAAGACAGAGGACAGGTTTGTGCTCTCTCACTGTAAGTATGCATGTCATTCAGCAATAAAACCACATCTGAAACTAATAAAAGGACAATATACAACACGGCCACTGACGTAAGTATTGAATGAATTCAAATTCTACTTCCGACAATACTAGACTCTAGACAATACCGCTTTATTTTTCTCTCAAAAGGCACAAGCTAATCTAGAAAAGACTGTGGTGAGCCACAGGGAGGAGAGGGAAAGAGAAAAAAAAAAAAAACGGTTGTTTTCATGCTCAGGTAAACTGCATCCTCCTGGAAGCAATGGCTTTAGGGATTTCTTTGAAATCTTGTCCTTTAGATATTGTCCATCTGAGAGGAGATCCCACAGCTGGATCAGTAACAGAGACTGATACACATGATAAACACAACACAACTACACACAGTCTCTCACTGAATCTCATTCTGACTTGTACAATCTGACCATGTACTTACATCTGTTTCAAACAGAGATTGCCAACTGCCTTAAAATGAATGAGCTTTTTCACTAAAAATCACTGCCAGTGTAAACACCACCTGAAGCAAAAACGCAACTCCAGCAACCACCCAAAACAACCAAGCAACCACATGGCAACATGAAAAACCACTGCTACCATTCTTAACTAAAAGTAAACCTTGCACAAATCTTATCGGCAATTGAAAAATATAACTATTAGAAGAAAACAACTAATGAAAAAACTTTACATTAAAGTACTAAAATGAGTAGAATTAGGAATGAAAGAAAAATACAATTAAACAGATTTAAAAAAATAATAATAAATGACAAATGTACATCAAACTAAAATTAAAATGAAAACTGAAAAGCTAATTCAAAATATTAATAAATGCTAGTATATAAATAACACTAATATACACTTCTCTAACATCACTGAAACATTGTTTTCTTTAGAAAATGTTAAAATCTACTTAACTACACAAATCAAACAGCATGGGTCATTAATCAGTGTTTTTTATCTGTTAGTGGTCATCTCCCACTACCCAATTATATTTTTATATTATCACCTATAAGACATAAAAAGTCACTGTGACTTGTATACAAGGTAGACAGTCTATTGTTGATGCTTTTACAAGGGCTTCCTCTTTTCCTTCATAATCATACAGTCAGAGAAGAGGAAGCGCTTGTAGATTTATGGGCTGGTTGTCATGTCTTCCGCCAGGCATGAATAATGCAAACTCCCATCCTGTGATCCTGATCAGAGGAGAGAGAGTGTGCAAGAGGGAGAAAGAAAAATTGAGACATAAAGACTATGTGTTTTTAAAGGTGAAGTGTGTGGTTTCTCAATGTTAAAATACTATCACAGTTTAATATGACTTCCTGAAGAGTGTGAACACTGGCACTTTAAACATTGCTCTTTTAGTTGAGCGACGAGACACTGGTTTAATCTTGTGATTTACACAAAAATAAAAAATAAAAATTGCAGAAAATAAGCATTGAAAAGTGTTATTTTTGATAAAAGGGATATCATTAATCAAGCCTTTCTCCATATTAACATGAAGCTTTAATTAAACAGTGATTTTCTGGGATTTACAATAACATTCCTGTTCTTCTATCTCTTTAGAGAAATATTTCATAGTCAGATCTGAATTAGTTCCCATGGAAACCATAAAATGCACCAAGGACAGACATTCTTACGCAAACACAGGAACCCGTCAGGACACCTCTGTTTAAAAAAAAAAAAAAAAAAAAAAAAAGGTTGAGCCAACTTAAAAGTTTTAGGCAACCAGCTTCAGCAGATTTTTGAGTTTTCTCAACTTATTTTTTTAGGAAATTTCTCAACTTTAATAAAATAAACTTAAAACAAGAAGTTGAGAAAACTCAAAAATCTGCTGAACTGGTTGCCTTAAACTTTTAAGTTTGCCAACTTCTTTTTTTTTTTTTACAGTGATCCATGTGGCTGAAAAAACTTAACATGATCCCTCTTCATAAAATGCTCTACCTCAGCATTACTTTGACAATAAATCCACTTCATGTCTGTGGATAGAAATGCTGAAACATCTCTTGTAGAACTTGCACCTGAATATTCAAAAGTCATAAACTGCCCTACATAGTCTTTTCACTGCATCTCAGGAAGGACTAGACAATTAATCAAAAAACAGTTGCCATTACAACTATTACTTCTGCTAATATCGAATTGTGAAAATCCCTTTTAATAGTGTCTTGTCGACCAGGGAACTTTCAAGACACTGTGCCAAGTTAACAGCTCTGTCTAATTTATTTAACGTTGCGATGAAACAGAAGTTGTGACAGATCTTTTCTTACATATTGTGATGTATAAAGTGTAATGTTGTATCAAAAAAAGAAAATAAGGAGGGGACCTGATTCTTTCAATCAGTAGTTGATTAAATTTTGAGATGTGAGTATTTGCACTCAACAGTGGAGGAAGATCTACCCCGGCTTGGTTCCAACCGGACCGTGAGATAGACATACTGACAACAGTAGCACTTTTTTACTGTTTCTAAAGTTTCAAGTCAGCAGCACATCAGAACAACAGAGCATGTGCCACAAATGCCCAGGATCATTTATGCTAACAATCTCTCTGCATTATATTCTCTAATATTTTTTCTAATATTAATATTGGGTGGATAATATTTTTATCTAGAACCAAACATGCGTCATTCAAGCCCTTTCTACTCCATGCACGTTGCTTCGTATACAGACAGAAAGCACAGCAAGAGCTGCAGATGATGCCTATTAACAACTAAAAACACGGTGACCAGCAAAACAGACTAATACTTTCACTAAAACACTGCAGAAAATGAGAATGCATCAAATACAATTACCTTTATGTCATACATATGGCTCAAACAGTTCAAATTAACCAGGTTTGTGATGATACTTTTTTTTTTTAAATCTACATTTATAATTAATTAGCATGTTAATAAACAATGTAATAACTTGGAAAAGCATTTGTAGATGGCATAAAGAGACAAATCAGACTTTGAAATTATTAGTTAAGTTTGTTTCCTACTCATGATGAGAGTGTTTGATTGTTATGTACGTTGTTTGATTTAAGTAGATAGACCTGCAGTGTTTCCCACACATGGACTTTACCTGGGCGGGCCGCCCAGGTATATTAACGGCCGCCCAAGTATATTTGGTGACATATTTTTGTTTTTATTACTATTATTATCTCTTACACTTTTTTTTAATCCGGCCGAGATAATGAAAACATCCGCGATCGATTAACTAGTGAAAAGAATCTCACCTCGCCCTACGCGTTTCATGCGCTCGTTCTGTATGCTTGAGAACTGTCGACACTCCCACAGACAATCTCCAGTGTTTCCCATACGCTGATTTATTTGTGGCGGGCCGCGACAATATCCACCGCCCGCTGCCATCAGCTCCCGCGTCTCACACACACGAGTGCGACTTTAGCACAATATTTAGCTACTTTCAGACCCTTTGGCGGCTTTTTTTCCCCCATAACAGGTGCATACTGACAAACCTAGCGACTTTTTTCAAAAAACCTTAGCTATCGTTCAGTTGGAAGAAGTCGCCAGAACTGCCCCGCGAGCGCGAGGACTCTCCCGGCACAGTGTCGCCTCTCTCAGCGTCTGTTCTGTGCAGTGAGCGGCAGAGAAACAGCACTTTCAGTTGGCCGTCAATAAATCGTTTACAAAACAGCGTTTCCAAGCACCTGTCGCTTACTGACTGTTTGGACTTTTAAATATGAACATAATTCGTCTGTTAATATGCGCATAGTTTGTTACTCAGACGCGGGCAGTGCGCTGAATGAGACAAAAAAGTAATATATCCAAAACACCGCCTATAGTCACTTTTTAGTGTAAGTTAAATGTATATTGACGTTATCAGACGATGTCGCGATTAAATCAGGATTTAAGGAGTATAGTGAGAGTGATTCCTGGTTAACATAGTCCTATTAATGAGTCGTGTTTACTATTTATACTTGTTTTATGTATTACAACAGAAAATATAATGTGAACAGCTTTATTGGGCATTCAATTGTATTACAGTATGTGACATTTCATAGAGTAGAAGAGTGCCAAAACTAGTTTGAACACGAACTTGACGCAATGACGTCATAGATATGCAAATTAATGTGACGTCAACTGCCGCCACAAGTCTCACAAAATCCTGTGGGAAACACTGGACCTGTTTATTTTAAAATATAAAAATGGCCAAACAGTCACATATCTAAATTTAAAATAATAATAGTCTGATAAAACATATGTTCTTACCTTTTAATATTCTAATTGGGCTCAACTGATGAAATATTTTAGTTTTTGCAGAAAAATTCTTAGACACCACTGCTTTGGCTCTCAGGGCCCAATATATTCATCTTTGATGACTATTTTGACTGTTTAGGATTTTGTTTTTTGTGTGTGTGTGTGTTTTTTATTTTTATTTTTTTACAAAGCACTACCACTGGCCAGATGAAAAGTTATAACTATTCCAAGTATTGCCCAGATCTCTGCTGGGAAAGGAAATACAATAGGTTAGAGATCTGACTTCTTGGAATTTTAACTGAATATCACTGCTACAGATTCTATACAAACGTCTACTGCATTTATTAGATGCAACAAGATAAGCAAATCATATAATTTCACAAATTTTACGAAATATCTAAATTTAGTGTCTAAGTCAGACCAGGATACCACCTACTTTTTAGCTTCACAGCGGGCCGTGAGAACGTTCACAGATGTCCTTCACAGATGTAAGGGAGCTTGCTTTGTTGCGATTAGAGAATCCATCTGGAAAACTAAATATAAATACGATACCTTGCCAGAATGCCATTTACTGTATGTTAGCAGCAGATGACTGGATCTATTTTAATGGGGTGACCATAAAAACGTAAGTATAACTTACATTAATTACTTCACTTCAAGCTGAATTATATGAGAACTAACAGATTGTTTACCGCTAATGTTTCTTTAGACTTATTAATATATACTGAAGGTTTAATACTGTCAGCTAAAAACTTTGGCCAAAACTCCAGCTAATGTCTTCAGAGTCTGGATAATACTGTGGAAATACACTTAACTATTACTTCAAAAAGAAGTCTTATGCTCTCCTCTGCACTGTAGTATGTACAGAATATGATACCCTGGGGCCGCTCAGTGGTTTTGTGTGACCCTACAGAAAAACACTCCATTGGTTCAACCTAAAGCCCATGGAATGTGACAGACCCGCTGGCCATTAATTCTCCAGCATGCCTCCTGCGTGCTGACCTTAGGATGGACATCCAGTACTAATAAGATGCTGCTCTGTCTACAGATGCTGCTCATTTCTGCAGAATTAATCCCCTCACATTAACTGGCGGATAAACCATCCAAAAATTAACACTCTGTAATTCACAAAATGACAATTTTCAATTTCAGCTGAACTATCCCTTTAAAACAATGATTACTGGCACTGCTGTTGAGGTTTAAATCAGCATTCAGTGTGGATTTAGGTGCTTCCTCAGTTCCAGACTCTCTGTAGTGGTGAAAATAGCAGCATTGTGCATTGAGTGTTATAACACAGAGCCAGCTGTCAACACACAGAGGTTTCATCTCAGATGACTCAGTCCCTCCAATCATGTCACTGTAGATCAGAACATTTCAGCCTCTTCCTCTTTTCACATGCAACCTAGAAGAACACAAACCTCATATTGACCTATGAAGGCCCTGGTGTTACCATCCAATCACATTTAGAGCATAGGCTGAAGGAATGATGAGACTGTTATTAATTTTTCAAACAGATAGACAAGGTTGATTTACTACTACTTAGGTCAGAGGAGTGACAGTGATGTAGGCCAGGCATCCAGAACACTCTACTCAAGACAGATTACGTGGGTGGCATCCTATGACACGCAGCTGTGAATAAACACACAGAAAGTCATGAAACTGATATCAGAGGTCGAGGAGCTCTGCCAGCCATGTGTCGCTCGCCCTCCCCGGGTGGATAATGTGTAAAGGGCCATATGGCAAACTGATGGCAACTCCCGTTAGATAAATAAGAAACACCATACACAACTCCTCACCTATGACCTCCACTGTTAGGTGACGTGTGCAAAAAAGAACTACAATGCATTCTAAAGCATCTATACAACATGTAAACAGTAAGTAAAATAATTTTAAAAAATAATCAAACATCTTGAATAAAATTTGTCATTTTAAACTGAATAAATTGCATTTATTCTACACTCAATGTTTATTCTACTGGAATATATAAAAAAGATTTAAAAAGAAAAAAAAAAGAAAAAAAAAATTTTAATTAAATGAATGAATATAAAATAAAAATGCAATGCATTTAGACAAACAAACAATAAATAAAAACATTATAATTCTATGTGTCCAAATCATTTTCTACATTTTGGTGTTTGAGGTAAAGGAAAGAAATTAAAATCAAGCCAAATGAAAGATATTCTATGCTGGGTAAATAGTGAAATAGAATAAGGAGTGACAGGCAGCATGAGCAGTGCACAAGCTCCCACAGGGCAGAAACAGTAAGTGAGAGGTGACATGCTGCTCAGCTCAGTAATACAACAGTGTGTGTTGCATTTCTGATGCCACAAAACATTAGAAAACATGAATATGGCTCCAAGCCTACATTTTACTTGAGGTGCATGTCAACAGCCATCTTCAGAAACAAAGTGGCCAAATCATTCTCTGTCAAAGCTGGATTAGAGAGCCTAAAGAAAACCTTGTGAAAACAGACAAACCTATGGGTGAAAACAAAATGTCAGAGAATGCAACCCGCATTAATCTCATACACAACCCCTTAGATCTGTTGCTTACGGCATGGTGAGGATTGGTTGCTTGTTTTCCAGCACATATTTATTCAGCAGCTCTCACAGCATCCAGGGTTTTATAAGATCAGCATGGAGATTTGCT
Source organism: Tor tambroides (assembly GCA_021397915.2). Taxonomy (NCBI): domain Eukaryota; kingdom Metazoa; phylum Chordata; class Actinopteri; order Cypriniformes; family Cyprinidae; genus Tor; species Tor tambroides. Next base: position 8,902 of record JAFVLL020014868.1, on the reverse strand, counting down.
ACAAATGTTTGCCAAATTGCAAATCGATAGAGAAAATACTTAACCCTGCCACTGTGACATTAAATGGTTCTGCTATTATGCTATGTGAAAAACGCCTGTGCTTAAACTGGCACAGAGCACACAGCAGCACAGGAAACTGTCTTTTAGAAGCTAGAATAATAAAAACAGAAGAATAGAAAAAAACAAAAACAAATGACTGTTATATATATATATATATTTTTTTTTTAAATGGCTCCACAAAAACTGGCACAGCGTTTGCAGCATCACAGGAAACTTTATCACAAAATGATAAATTTAACAACAGAATAGCAAAATGAATAATAAATAAAATAAAAATATTAAAATTATATAAATATTCAAAAAATATTCAAAAATAAAGTGGATAATTGAATGATTATAATTTAAGATAGAAGAGTTATGACTCTATTTGTCAGGAATGGTAGAAACATCATTTAAGTGAAATTTCAGCACAAACTTGATTCATGACTGTCACCAGTCTTAATAAAATTCTGTTACAGGCCAGCTGAGCGAGACTTAACAAGACCACACAGGTGTTACACTGAAAAAAAACAATAAGTAAGATTTACTTAATTTTTATTTGGCAAGTTTTTGCACACATCAATTTTAAGTAAAATGCAAGTATTTAATTAAGTAAAGTCTACTTAACTAAGTTAGGTAAAATTAGCAAAGGAAATAAGTAAATTTAACATGGCCAGTTAGAGTTTGATAAGTACATTTTACTTAATTATTTTAAGTTGAATCTGCAATACTTAAGTACATTTCACTCAGTCATGGCTTCTAAAATTTACTCAATCGATGTAGCACTGGAAAACAACCATGCTATTAAAGCATGTGATTCACTCACAAACATGTAAGTAAGCAAGTAGACAGCTTGTTATCCCTTTAAGATAATATGTCCACTCAATAGAATTGCCACCCAAATGAACACAGAGACCTCAATACTTGGTACACCATACACAATGACGGTAACAATCGGTGGATAGTGTTTGAGTATGAATGGGTCATTTTGAGTAGAAAATCAACTCCAGATGCCCCAAAACAGTAAGTTACTAAACCTAACAACAAAAGCAACCATAAAACTGTGTAAATACATCTCAGAAACAGCAAAAAAGTTAACCTTATTAATTATTCATGCCCAAGTGCATGATGGGAACAACGGGATCATGACTTTGATATTTACTTAAAGAATCCTTGTAAACATAAAAAGCAATTCCAAGTTAAATATACTTATAAGTTCAAACTTTAAATTCTACAAGCTTAAATTGAGTACTAATACAGAATTTACTTTATTTTTTTATTTTTTGCCTTAACTAAATTATTTAAATTACTTCAAAAAATCATTTTTATCAGTGTACAAAGCTGAGAGTAATGTGTAAAACGTTTAGCTAGTACTTTTCATAAAAGTTGCATAGTGTGACATCTTTGGGTCCCTTGCTTTAAAAGCACTAGCGTTCATTGTTACGTAACACGGTTGCTAAACAACTGAGCAACATCTTTCAGTTTAATTCTTTTCAGACAATTGAATCTGAGGTCCACTGAGATGAATACATAAAGCAGGAGCTCGCTAATGGGATCCGATTAACACAGCGCTGAAGAGCACATCATCTGTCTTGTAGCATCTCCCGCTCGTTCCCAGCGAGATCGTCAGGTGGGGGGGGGGGGGGGCCCATGTGTCATTAATGTGTCAGAGAAATGAGTTTACAGTGTCTCAGAGGAGCGACTCTATGGCTACACTCACACAGCAGCAAAATACAGTCTTGTTCAAAAGAGATGAATACAGTTTTTTCGCACATAAAGGGATAGTCCCAAAAATTTGAATTCTGTCATTTACTGACATTTACACACCCTCATGTTGTTCCAAACACATATCAGTGTAACAAAGAATCTTAATTAGAACTTTTTCATTTTTGAAACGATTCTGTAACCAAAGTGACTCCCAAAAATTTTCACGACCCATTTGAAGCCAGTGTCATTTAATTAATATTGGTCAGAGCACTAAAAGCTCTAGCGGCAGCTTAGCACTGTGTGTTTTGATATAATCAGTCTCCATTCCTCATTATAGCTATTTTGCCATCCCGTCCAACAGGTTTCTAGACCTCTAACAGCTTTTAAATGCATAAATGAGCTCATTAAACATAAAAGTCACTTCATTATAATGCGAAAAACCATGCATGTGCGTCATTGCTGTGATTCTAACATGTATGACTCAAAATTATGTAGGGCTGCCTTTAGCAAACAAGACTGCTGCCAGATTCCCAGGCCTAATTGCTTCATTCTTCTGACATTATGAAGCAGCTGTCTTCTGGCAACACAGCAATACATGCTAACAACACAACTGAAGGCATTTCTCCCCTCTGGCGCTACACTTGTTATTTCTCTTTGGCCTTTACGAGAGATCTGTACAAAAGGTGAGGAGCGACCATAAACAAAGGCAGGCTTTCTGACACATCAGCACTGGAAAAAGAGGGAATGAAAATATACTGTAGTACAAGCAGAGTTACTTAAATGCACACAAGGTTTAATGTGGTGATCATAAAGCATTTAGAAAACTAGCAGTGTTTCTAGCAATAACGCAATAATGGAAAAACAAGCATTAGTCACATTCTGAATATGTAAACACATGCTAACAGGGTAAATCTCCTAAATAGCAATCCAAATACTGCATTTTTCAAAATTTCACGAGTGATAACAGGGCTCAACTATAAAGATGGCCTGCTGGCCCACGCCAGTGCAAAAGAGTTTCAGGCCAGTTGACTGCTGATTTGCCATTAAGACAATGTTCTCTAGTTGATATGATATGATTTGAAAAAAAAAATAAAATAAAACTACATTTTTAAGGCCCTATGAAATAGGTTTAGTTTTATTTTTACCAAATTCTGTTTTCCATTAATTTTCTGGATGTCAATTTAATGGTTTCATTAAATTTTAATAATCAAAAGCATCTATAAATAGCTTTTTTTTTTCTTTTTTTTTTTTTTTTTTTTTTTTTTTTTTAGAAATACTGTATTGTGTATTTACATTTTTTGGTAAATAAATTCACCTAAATAATTTTCTGGTAAATATTCCTTAAAAAAATAATGTTTTAATAATAATTTTATTAGTAGTAGTAGTAATGTATTTCTGTTACACTTCAAGTTAAAGTTATAAAATTTTGCAGCTTAATAATTACAGATACTAGTCCAAATTGCGTTTTAATTTAAGTGTACTGACCTACTTTTGATTTATTCATTCAAAATTTGGCAAATTCCGTGATATTCCACGTTATACAGTAAATTCCATTTTTATGACTGGATTCCGCGTTTTCCGCATCCCGGAAATCATAGGGCCCTATGATAGTCTTAAAAGCTTCAAATGTGGTGAAAACTACAAACCACACAGTAATTATATGGCATCATTATATATCATAATTTTCAAGCTAGAACAGATTTGTTGTCCTTGAGCTGCATAATTTCCTTGTTGCATATTTATAAAAAATGGTAAACAAAAAGTGAAGAAATAAATATAAGAAAAGGATTGTTTAATTAAAAGCATAAATATTTCCACTAAATATTAAAATTAATTGCTAACAATACAAAACAGAGCTATACAGTAGGTAAGAAATATTTATGGGCGGCATATTTTCACTAGAGCCATGCGGAAGGTGTGGCAAAAAAGTTAATTTTGGACTGCAACCGCAGAAGACTATAGTGCATAAAGCAGGCCTTGTTTTGATTTGAAACATAAGGGCATTGGGCTTTGACTACGGGGAGTAATTCTAGCATTCATATTTTGAGCAGAAATAGCACATCAGCAGTGGTTTAAATCTTTTTGGCAGGAGTGATGATGGCCAAAACAAGCCGGGCAGCTGTGTGAACTCTATAGCACAGTGTGCTTGTCTTTGAAGAGCATCTCAGTGCTCTTGTGCTCCAGCTTACAAAATGTGGAGCTCAATTCCACACAGATTTAGAGCCAATGCAGTTCAATTCACAACACAATTCACTGGGTAACCAGTAACGTACAGGCATACTGGATAGTTAATCCTGTTTAAATAACTAGAAAATCACAAAATCACTTTTTTAATCCTGTTTAAAAAACTAGAAATCACAAAATCACCTTTTAATACTACTAGCACTTCTCATACCTGTAGCTAATAATTATAAAGCTTAAAGAGCTTGTCAAGCTGAAAACTTAAAAAAATTAATCACTGAGCCAATATTTAATGTAGGCCACCAGTGACTGTAGATGAATAAGGCAAATATAGCCACTGTGATAAAGAAAGGCGCCTGTCTCACACAGCCACCATTCTGAAATCAATTAGTCATTTACTCACATGATATCCTGTCCTCTGACACGGTCCAATTAATAGGAAACTAGTCTGGGAGTGTGCTGGGTGATCAGTATATTGGCCTGGAGATATCTAGCCACCCTGTAGTCCATAAACCTTAATGAGGGCAAAGGAGGGCAAAAGCCCTTTGAAGAACACCAGAGAAACTCATTGGAACAGCCATCATTCATTTCCCCCCTCGAGGATATAGCGACTAAGCACACAGTCTTTTTTTACTCCATCACTCTATCATGGCGACAGTGTGAATCCTCATGTTGTGTCTAAAACAGACTACAGCAGGCTATTGCATAACATTCTCATTTATTTCACTCTACAGGCTTCAGCGAGCAGATGAGTATTTACTCTTTGTAAAGAAACCGGCTCATTGAACACCAATCATAGAGGCATCATGTTTCAACGAGTGAAAGAATAAGCCCTGTCCCACAAGGGCTGTGAGACTAGGCCTCGGCGATATCGATATTTGTCGACGGTACACCTTCTTCGATAACGATAGAAAAAATGTTTGATATAGTGCACGATATAAGCACGTGCTATGAGTGACGCAGACAGCACACACGAACACAAACACATGCTGAAGTGAGTGCTGTGCCTGCCTGTGATGAGGAGATTGTGAATAAAAAAATGAATATTAGTCGAATTTAAAATAAACATTTGCATTTGAATGCAAAAATAGTACAATCAAATGTTAGGTGTGCGTCAGGGAGCGTCATCAGTGGCGCACGAGATTCGATGATGATGATGTAAGTGACATTGTTGCATTTTGTTAGTCTAGCCCATAAGACGCACAGTTGCTGCGCTATTCATTCAAAATATTATATAAATATAGTAGCTCAATGCGTAGATGATGCTGATTAGGTTAAAACCGAAACCAAGCCATTCACACAGAATGCAGATTCAGCACATTTTTTTAGACGGACAAATATGACTGCTGCACTCACATCTCACACAAGTGATTTATAGAAACCCATGCAAATTTAAAACAGTTTAAACTTTTAGAAAATACGTCACGACTTTGTGTTGGTTTATTCCTTTTCACTGCGACTCATATGATTTAAAGGCAACCTGTGATGGGCGATTCAGCTCTTTGTATTAAGCAATGCATAAATACATGATGCTGTTTTGTTCATAGTTGTTTATGCAATTTACGAAATTATATTTGATTTATATGAGTTAATTTAGACGTAATGCATGTTTTTTTTATAGACAGTTATTTCCTTGCATTGACAATTTAATGCGCTGCATTATTTTACTCATTGCGCCCTTCTGTGGCCTCAGGAAACAAGCCAAAAGTTTCCTTAAGACCTATTTAATCTGCATATAAAATATTAGAAATGAGATATTTGTTTAATTTCTATTTTGTGTTTGACTGTTAAAACAAAAAATATATATGTTTTTGCCTCAAATTGGGTTAATTTAAAAATACAGTAGTTAAATTTTTTAAAAATTTCTATGGCTCCTTGTTTTAAAAAAGGTTATTAAAAATGTCAATAATTATCGATAGCAAACGATGTGAAACATTATATCGTTGATACATTTTTTAGCTATATCGCCCAGCCCTACGTGAGACCAGTGTTTTTCAGATGCAGGTGTCCTATATGTTCAAAAGACTTTGATGTCCAGCAGTTAAGCTTTTGAGTCACCCCGAATGACATTCATCATAACTTGTTTTACTTCCATAATGTGATGTATTTCTGAGGGAATGTTCACCCTTTGGCATCTCTACATCACAAATCTATTACTGTTTGCAATTTTAACTTCAAACTCCATCAAGATGTTTTTAACTAGCTTTTTACTTCACATGGTGTTAAATGATGGCTTAGAGTCGTGGATTACTGTGATGTTTTTATCATCTGTTTGGACTCTCATTCTGATGGCACCCATTCACTGCAGAGGAACCATTGTTGAGCAATGCCTTGTATATATATAAAAATGTATGTATAAAATGTTGCCATATGTCATTGTTTGTAACATAGCCTAAAAATATGCAAGATGCTTAAAAAAAAACAGCGCCAAAGACTGTTATACTGAAAGCCATTTCTCTTCTAACAAATAAATAAATAGGAGGATTCTAAGCAACATACCACACAATTGAGACCTACAAATAAAATGCACAGTGTGTCTCATAAATACAGGAAGTACTTAATATACATTAAAGAAATGTTAATATCCTATTTAATGAGTGCTGTGCTTTAGAAGACCAGCTGCACCAAAAAGAGAAAAAAGCAGTAACTTATTAGCTCAATTTCATTATTAAATCTAATGAAGCAGAAAAGCAGTCAGACTCAGATTTGCTTGAATTAGCGGTAAATGTACGTGCCTGTCACATCTGTGCCACACATGAACATGCCTGCACCCAAACATTATACACCACTCCATGAAGTCAGACAGTGGGAAAAAACCCACTAAGCCCATTGGTTCTGCTATCATGTCAGGCCAGTTACATAACTCACTTGTGAGTCACAGGCAGAAGACGTGCTGGCCAAGGGTTTATAGAGGACTTATTGGTATGCATAGGAGTCAAGTAATTTCTTTTTCTTTTTTTTAATTAAGCCACTTTGTTTACAAAAAGGAAATAAAACCATGCATCCCAGTGTTTCCCACAGCATTTTGCGAGTCTATAGGGGTTGAAAAAGCATGTTAAACTGGCAGCACATGCAGAGATGACACAAGCCAATCTGAGATGCTGAATACACAGTTTAACAGTTGAGCCCAAGCCTCCGTTACCAATTCGAAAACGTTACTTTAGAACCAGTAACAAAGGAACACTGAGTTGCTTCATTAAAAGCTTATTGTATTACTGTATTAAAAGCTGTGTAATATGTAGAGTATTATGAGAGAGAGATTGAGCGAGTGTGATTATCTGCATCTTATACAGCATTCATTCTTCAGATCAATCTCATATTCACAATAAAAGCTTGACTATCCGCTGAGGAAAGTGATACGCTCTCTTTGTCGTACTATCCTTTCATCTGTTAAGGGTGATTTCCGATGACAGCGCTGCTCAGTGCATTTGTTGCGTACAAACTGTTGTTAAAAGTAAAAATAACTTCCTTGTTCAAAACAGCGCTTTAGTCTCTTTCAATATAAAAGTCTTTACTGCTGACCCATAAAAACAGTCTCTTGTCGCCATCTAATGGCAGAACAATGTCACTAAAATCACACACGCTGTTTCCCAATACTAAATACTATTACTTATATAAAATATTATTTATTGAATAATAATGTTTAATAACAACAGCAGCAATCATAAAGGTTGCTAGCCAATTCAGTCAAAAGTACAAAGGCAGCGCTATATACAGCATTGAAGTTACATAAAATATAACGTGATGAGATTTTGCCCTCAGCCAAAACTATTTGCTCTGGAACAAATAATAGATTAATGAGACCAAAGACTGCCCGTTATATATACCCAAAATGAATTATATCTCATGTTTAACCACTATAGAGACATCAGAGCAGATTCCAGAAGATCTGGCCGAGGTGAGGTTGTTCTCAGCGGCTGCATGAGCGCGGGAGCTCACATCTTCGAAAACGTTGAAGCAAATTTTCAAATAGACGTTATCTCTTAGCCTGGTCCAGCTAATGCTGACAAGATTGGCACTTGTAACTGAAAGGCCTGACTTGCTTTGAAACAGCTGTTATATTGAGCAATGCAATTTCTTCTGTTACTGTCTTTACAAGTTGTCCATCTCTTCCTCCCTTATACTGTCTCTGACCTAACCCAGGCAAGTTCCACAGACAACCGTAAACGTGACATGTAGGGCTAAATAAGAACAGAAGCTTTAGGGCTTAGTTAATTCATTCCAGATCTGTTAATTAATGAGTAAAGAAAGTGCTGACGGGACAAGGATGTCTGGTCCAACTAGGCTGAACTCATTTCCGACAGGCGGTCCTGGTGGCTGCGAGTCTGCTGCTATGACACAAGATCTTACACACCAAACTGCTTCTTTGATAGATGATGAAACATGTGACTGATTCAGCACACATTCCGTTTGCACTAGAAACTCCCTCTGATGTCAAAAAAAAATTTTTAAATATTTTTTGTATTGCTAACAGCTATTTTCTCCACACTCTCCTCTCTCTCAACCTTTCTAACCTTATTTATGAGAGTAATTCTGTTTTTGCATTTCCGTCTTCATCAGTCACCTCTCGTTTGTCAGCTTTCCTCTGGCTGGCACCACTTCTGGTGGTTACTGCACTGCAATAACACCACCATTACAATGGGAACCACACTGCTCCTTTTGAGAGGGAGATTAAGAGTTTTAAAGAGGGCAGGAACGAGGCTGGAGGAAAAAACGATCCAGAAATTAAACCTCACAACCCGCTGAATGCATTATTCAGGTTTTTTTCTCCCTCGTTCTCTTTTGCTGACAGGAATGGATGCCGTAATTGTCACAGATGCTAATGAGAGTGTGCGGCAAGAGGGATGGGGAAACATCGGGAAGAGGAGGGGGTGCAGGGTCTGCCTAAGGAGAAAGAGATCACATTACATTCATATTACACCACAGTCACTTTGATTTCAAAGAGCCACATGCAATAGCGTGTCAGCCAGAGCCT
>JAFVLL020014866.1:0-30000 GCA_021397915.2 Tor tambroides | reverse complement strand
TGTAAAACACTGGAACAAAAACAACTTTACGAAACAAGGGAGGTGAAGGCAGCGATAAACAGACATGCACAAAATGAACCAAGACAGGCCAGAGAATACAAGCAGAATAAGGGCACCTTTACACAACAAAGATGTACTAAATACAAATGTTTTTCTTTTGCGTTTTTGAAATGTTTTGCATACAGACGACAACAATATCAAAACAATCCTTATTGTGAAAACAGCTAAAAATGCTAAAAAAGCTAGTAGTTGGCGATGCTATTTTGTTACGAAGCACTATGCACCTGCGCACATATGCATTTGTATAGACTGAACATGTAATGTGTCACCGTTTTCACAAAGTCATGTTTTTTTCTTGCAGTTTATATGGAGACAGTTTATATCACTTTCAAAAACTTGCGCTTTAAAACCCGTTTGCGTTTTCAGGCCCCCAAAATGCCATTGTAGTGTAAATGGATGACCAAAACGCATATTGATTAATGAAAAGTCTGTAACATAGTGTGGTTAAAATTTCTCAATGGAAGTCAAAAACAGCTCTGTCTACAGCAAGCCGTTATATTGCATGTTGCTTTAAATGCAAATGAGCTCTGCTCAACCCACCCCTCTCTTCCGAGCCGTTCTCTGAGAGATGGTAAACTTTAGCTTAATTCACTTGCTAACTAGCACATTATTAGGAAGATTCATTAAAAAACCTTACACTCACTTCTTCTGGAGGTGAAGCTGGATAACAAATGATTCAAGCGAAGATAGACGCATTTAGGTAGATCGGGGGCGCATTCCCCTCAGAAACAAATGTAATCCACTGCGTCTTCAGCGGCTCGGATGTCGGGAGTAAATGACGACTGCTATGTTCATTGCATACAACAACAAAACACCTCAATTGCTATGGAGACATTCCTGTCTACATCTGCTCCGGCGGTGAAACAATGGCGGACTGATGACAGCTCACTCAGGGCGGGTCTAAGGTAAGACACCAGTCCAGTCTGTGCTGAAACGCTACTGTAAATCAAACAAGCGTGGGAGGGGCCTGTCAGTGTGACGTCACACTGACAGGCATCTGAGATCGTCTCGAATTGAGAAAGGGGAAATGATTTAATTAGATTAAAAAAACAAAAACCCTGGGTGGATCTTTATCACTGTAGGGTCGTTGTGTACACACACTGCCAACACACAATTCAGTTCAAACAACTTGTAAAAGTGCATGTCGCATCCGATGACTCCTTTAAAGGCATAGCATGTAAGTTTTCACCGCTAGAGGGCGCGCATTCAAAACAAACAAATAAACAAAGGCGTAGTTTGATGACGCCGTGACTGAGTGTGGAATCATGGGAGTTGTCGTCTTCATCCCCACAGCCGATGCAATCCAACGGGACTCGGGCAGAAATCATGTTCTAGACACCATGCCCTGAACATTCAAAACATAGACATAAGAGCGAGGGCAGAAAAGCACCATGAAAGTGACTGCCACAGGGAAGGCATGGCCAGTGTAGTGGGTGTAGGGTCGAACATCCTTAAGTCTGAGACACACCGCATAATTTTTGGCTGTCCCAGACGAAAGACTGGTATTGTAAAACAATCGTGGCGATTTCTGTGATCGTGGCTCCTAATCGGTGGTCCGATTAGGCATGCATGTTGTACCCACGTTTATTAGAAGGCTTTAAAAACCAAGCACCCGGTGCCACTCCTATCTTTACGCAAAGTACTCAAGTTGCATTGGACCCTTGAACCACCAGGGGGCCCCCTTGCCCACAATGATGAATCAATAACTACGGCTATGCGATTGATTGAATTTTAGATAGATTTTTTTTTTTTTTTTTTTTGGTTTCCAACGAATATGAAAACATGCTGTTCCTTTCCTATAAAGGTGCACATTGTCACCCTTCCTACATAACATCCAAATTATTCAAATCATGTAACATCACATGACTGTCATAATATACAGTCTTGTGCCGGACATGGTCGATACTAAAAAAAAAAAAAAAAGAGAGCAATAATTAAAATCGTATTCAGCTATGGAAGGCATTGTTTTCCCAGGCTACTTTCTGTGCATGTGATCCGAGACACAGATAAGTATACTTTGGGCTTCAGAAGTACGCTTAAACGGACAAATGCACACAAAAATATGTCAAAATGTCACTCTTGGCAAGTTTTCACTTGGGTCTTAAGTGAACATAAAGAGCTGGGAAAGTAATCTAATATTTTTCGGTATATTAGATCTGTGCATTCAGTCTTAAAGTGGCAGCAGCCTAATAAACCTGCTGCTGTCTCTGTCATCTGTCATAATGTTAATCACACTAAAGACAATGAGAGACTCATTCACTGCTCTACAGTGAATAACTTAATGTACATTTAACTCATATGATGAAGATGCAGTGTTTTATTCTTAATTTTGATTACTTGATTTAATTCCTGTATTGTAGGCTAAAAATTTTAGTAGGCTAAATTGTTGATTTCATTTGTGTCTTTTTTTCTAATGTATTTGTACTGTTGTTTGTATTTTTATTGTATTACTGACTGTTTCAAATCACTGTTGTCTGGTGAAACTGCTCTGGAAGAATAGATTAAGGGTTGAGGGGCACTTTGGGGTTTTTATGAAAACACTGACAGGGGCCTCCTGACCCTGGCCCCCAGACGACTAGGACCAGCACTGTCAGCACCTCTGGTTGCTCTGGGGCTGGAGTGGACTGCAAGGAGGTGTGAGTGGCCCAGACACAGAGATGAGTGGAGACATAAAGAGAGAGGACAACATCTTTGGCTGTGGTAGGACTAACTGGGATGGCCTCCATGCCCATGGCAGTGAGGGTGAGACCTCTGAGCTCGGGACCATGGGGACACCCATTGTTCTCATGGGATAGGAGCTCTTCTTCTCCTTCTCTTTCAAAAATGAGATGACGACAGGGGCGGACTGGGGCCAAAAACTGGCCCTGGACTTTTTGGCAAAGAGTGGCCCACCAAACCCCGTTCACAACACACCACACCATAAATGAGTGGCATATTCTTGACATTATAATTTGTCTTTTCTGGTGTATATGGCAAATAGTAAATAATTTTAAAGAATATTTACAAGGGACAGTTTAATATCACTAAAGTTAAATACCAATATTATCAGTCCATATGACACAATGCTCTGGTATCGTCTAAGACTTGAATAGTGCAGAATGCGGACTGTTTTTATGGTGCCTTTCTATTGGTCATATACAGCATTTGTCCTTTTGCAGGAGTTGACATCTATCATTTTAAGGAATAGAGCTCCAATTGTGGAAAAGAGTATACAAATTATTTTGATGATGAAAAATACAGTAAACTACTGTGAAATATATCATGTTTCAGTTTAAAACAGCTGTCTTCTATGTGACTATATAGTAAAATATAATTTATTTCTGTGATGCAGCGCTGAATTTTCAGCATCATGTGACACCAGTCTTCAGTGTCACATGATCCTACAGAAATCATTCTAACATGCTGATTGCTGCTCAAGAAACATTTCTGATTATTATGAATGTTGAAAACTGCTGTGCTGCTTCATTTTGTGGAAAATGTGATACCATCAGTCTTGGGTAAGATTAGAAATATAAATTAATATTTTTCTTCAACAATGCTGCATTAAATCAAAGATTAGAATACAAAAAGGGACTCTGATTAAATTGATTTAAGTGACAGTAAAGATATTTACACTTATTACAAAGTACTTATTTCAAATACATGCTGTTCTTTAACTGAGAACCATTATACCAATAATAAAACTATTATTAATAATTGATCACAAATAATAACTGATAATTAAGCAGCAAATTAGACAGCATTAGAATGATTTCTGAAGGGACACTGAAGACTGGGGTAATGATGCTGAAAATTCAGCTTTGATCACAGAAATAAATTAGCCTACATTTTAAAACATCCTAAATAGAAAAGCACTGTTTTAAGTGTAATATTTCATAATATTAGGCTATTGTTTTACTGTATTTTTGATCAAATAAATTCAATCTTCTTTCAAATAAATACATAAATAAAACGCCTTAATTATTTCAAACTTTTAACCACCAGTGTGTATATAAAATAGGCTAATGCATGTGAATTAATAAGCAAATTAAATTTTTATTAGGCCTATAATATAAATCACTTTCCTATGCACAGCACATGAAAGCAAAAGTCTTCAGATTTACAATGTTCTAGAGTAAGATTGAGAATGATTTTTATAGATTTTTAATCCTTTTCTTAGACACGTGAAATCACGGAAGAAAGCAGATTTACATTAACTCTTTATCTCATGGTTTCCGAAGGAAAAACTGCATTATGTAGCCTACATTGTGACGATTTGAATAACGGCATTAAAATCTGAGAAATTTGAAAAGGCCAGTAGTAGTTTGCATTCCTGAAAATTAATGTCTGTCGTTTAACTAAACGGTTGGCAAATATTGCTGAATTGTCTTATGTTGTTTTCATCTTACCTCAGCTCGCATTCAACTCGCGCGCAGCTCAGCGTCTCTGAATGGTAAATCCCACCTGCTACACTTTGATTGGCTATTTCAAACATTGTGACATTGACGAGCACTTTTGAGCCTCTGCACTGAGCCGGAGCCTATTAATCAGAATTTTTGAATCAAGTGGGCCACGTGGGCCATTCGTCTGGGCCGACGGAAGGATATACGTACATTTACTTCAATCCATTTTTTATATATTTTACGCAAAGGGCCGGCCCACATTGTACAGCGGCCCACCGGGAAAACTCCCGGTGCTCCAGATGGCCAGTCCGCCACTGGATGATTGTTACAGAAGCAGACTAGACACAGAGGATTATCAAAACAATGTATTGTATTTATTGATTCAGCAGATGGTAAGCAGCAGAGGAAGGTGAGTAATGGCTTTGATACTTGATGAGATGCAGAAAGGATATACTGAGTAGTATCTTGTCTTGCCAGGAACTCGTGGATGACTTGAAGAAGCACACACCCCAGGATGACGGTGGAGAAGAGGATCGATGATTGAAGGAGGGAGACAGACGATGGAGACACAGGGGATCCACGATGGAGAGGAACAGGAGGTAAGTAGTCTTTCAGGTGAGTATCAGGTAAGTAGCAGCGAAGAGCTGGGAGAGTCCACTTCGTGTAAGCGAGATCGGACAACTGACTGGAGTGGGGTGTGTGCTTAAGTAGTGCTGGGGTGATTAGTGCTGATGAGGTGCAGGTGGTTTGAATTAATACTCAGGTGATTGTGATCGTTGTGATGGATTGGTGGTGGAGCCTGGCTGATCTGTGACAATGACGAGGTGGAGCTGACCACCTCTGGGAAAGCTGCAGCTGGCTACTTCTCAGGGAGCTGTAGAGATCTGGGCTGCCACCAGGAAGGCTGCAGCAGGCTTGGCAGTCTCAGGGGTAGCTGCAGTTCGGCCAAGACAGGAGCACTGGACCGGTGAGCTGCCGTGGAAGGCAGGACAGGGCCCTCTGAGACTGGGATAGGAGTTCCAGGACACCATTTCAGAAGAGCACTCATCTTCTCAAGCTGGCACATATGCTCCACTAACTCCCCATAGGTCCAGTGGAGGAAATTGCACAACTCAGATGAGGGAATGGGGGTGTTAAGGCCTCCATTAAAGAAAATTTTCATTCCAGTCTCACGAATACACAGCCTTGATGCTTTGTCATGTGCAGAAGCCCTAAGGGGGGAGAAGTTAGTTTGCATCTTGCTTATTTACTAATGGCCCATAATCCATTATCTTGTATTCTGGGAAGGCGGTTAAGTGAGAATGTTGAGTAATACCAATTATTAGCCTAATTGAAGCACACATCATTATTCCAATTAATTGCAGTGATGGCAGTAGTAATGCCATTGTTAGAAAAGAAATAATAATCAAACAAAAAATTAAAGCACCATTACGTAAAGCATCTTGCTTCCTCCCATTTAATCAGCATATGGCTTTCTTCATTAAATATCATCTTAAACACCTGAGCCTAATTTAAAAACTTTTTAAGGCTCATCTAAATTCATAGGCTCTTGATTACAGTGCTGGGTGCAGATGGTACAGTATGAGCATGACTCAGATTCATGTCTGGAAATAAGATGAGAACGTTTAAGCTTTAATAGAGATTTTACAGTGTAGCACCTTTCTAATCAAGGATGCTTCCTGTTCCACTGCTTCAGAGAGAGAAACTTTAATTGGATACGAAAATCAGATCCCAACAAGCCAATGTTGTACATCAGACTCGCTCAAACCCCATCAGAGGATTACAGTCTTTTACAGATGCCATTATGAAAAATAGACTAAACATTTATCAGAACTGAAGGAGACACTGTCCATGAGTTCATGGATTAATGCCAAGAATGATTGCTGCACAAAGCAGGGCATTAAGTCTTTATTTACACACTTAATGTGACCATTCATTAATTGAAATGTTTTTTTTTATTTATTTTTTTTATGTCACATCCATTATGCCTGTCACTGACTAAGATGCAAACTACACTTCTTAGTTCATATAATGGCTCTGGTTGGGATACATAATTATAAAATAAAATAATATTAGTATTATAATTATTTCAGCAAAGAAATGTGATGGACTCAATGGATCAGTTTGATAATTGATAGCCAATTGTGGTTCTTCAGTGCAAAATCTTTTTTTTTTTTAATCAAAATTATTATTATTATTATTTATTATTATTATTATTAAATTCAACTTAACTCAAGAACAAAATATGAGAGTCTCAATGAATGAGTTTTAACACTAATAGTTAATAGCGGTTCTTCAGTATGGAAACAATAATAAAAATAATAATAATAATAATAATAATAATAATAAAGTTAATTTGATAGTTAATTAAATACAGTTCAAAAGTTCAAGTAAGGTCAGTAAGTTTTTTTTTTTTTTTTTTTTTTTTTAAGAAATTAATACTTTTGTTCAGCAAGGATGCATTAAACTAATCAAAAGTAACAGTAAAGACATTTATGATTAACATTTGTATTTCAAAGAAATGTTGTACTTTGGAACTTTCTATTCATTAAACAATCATGATGAAATAAAAAAAAAAAAAAAAAAAAAAAAAACTTGATAATAACAAATGCCCACAGCACAAAATCAGCATATTTTAATAGTTTCTGAAGGATCATGTGACACTGAAGACTAACAATTCTGTTTTGCCATAACAGGAATAAGTTATTTCAAAAATGTAATATTATTTCACAATATTACTGTTTTTATTGTAATTTTTGCTCAAACAAAGCCTTGGAGAGCATAAAAGACTTTAAGCAAAAAAAAAAAAAAAAAAGGTTAAAACATGGCCTGTAACAAGATAAATTGTACAGCTTTTCAAAAATACTTCTGTTTACATTGTTCAGGTTGCATTTTGGATCAATAAAGGGCACCATTTGCCAGTGAGATTAATGAAATTGCTAATGGACAGGTATATAGACCTCCTTGTTCTCATCAAAATTTAAATAGGTTATTGTTTATCTCTCCATTTTCCTTGGCTAGTTAGTTGGTTGGTTGTTTCTGTGTCCAAAGTGCCCATGTTATAAAAAAATATGCTGACTCATGGCGTTCCAGCGGAGCGGTTTGTCTCAAAGAGAGGAGCTGTCTCCGAGATGCTAATCACTGCAGTAATCAAGGCTGGGGACGTTACTGAGGGAGGCTAAATGGATCACATCTGACTCGATTCATTAGCTTGGAACAAATGCAGATGATTGTAACTCAACCTGAGCGTTTTCTTTTAGAGCGCCAGTAACATAAGCCATTAGGATTGTGGTAATTATTTCTGTTTAGAAAGATGTTTTAAATAATCAAACGGTTAACTGAGCACCTCAGCACTGACCTTGGAGCCAGGAAAGACGTTATGACATTTTCTTGGAAGTTATTTTGGCAGTCACAAAATTGTAAAATGCCATTTCCTATTATGAAAGTTATCTGGTTAAAGATTATTAAGCCATTTTGACACTGTAGTCTACTTATGTGGATTTAAATGAACTGAAACGGCATGGACTGCAATTTGGACCAAAATGTCAATTATTAAACTCAAAAATTGCTTGCCTGCAGTTCTCTTTAATATTCATCTGAACTAAAGTGTGTCTTTGCAGCATCAGTGATTTTCAATGCAAATGCAATACAAACCAATCACTGAACATTGACTGAAAACAAGGTGAAACATTCGAAAAGACTGTAATTTGAAAATAGGTCATCACACCAAATAAGATCAAACAAATTGAGTTTTCAAACAACAAAATGAAAGGACATAAATTTAGTTTGAGATAATTGTTTCTCTTGCCCTGTTTTATAAAGATTATTGAATTCTTTTAACTTAATTTCTCTCCGATTTTGCCGATGCTTATATTTCATTTGCGCCTTTATTTTTTACTTATTTATTTGTGCCTCACTCAAACAATTTGTCTCATAGGCATCAAGCACCAGGCGTGTGGGACATGTCCCACTAATTTTTGCCAATGCTAGTTTTCTCCCCATCACTTCATGAAAACTCACAGTAAGGAACGTGTTTGACAAAAAGGAAGCGTCTTCTATTATTAAGCAGGAGTTTTCAGTTGCCTAGAGTGTTATAATAAGTGGTGATGTGCTGCTGGAGTTAGTTATTTTTAATGTTATGCTGAGTGATCGGAGCAGTTGTTATCGAATGTGGAAAGCAACAGCGGCAATATGTTCTCTTCTGTACAGCTCTCAGAATCAAATCAATCACTTTGCTCGCTATCCGCTCTAGTGAAATCACACAACAAAATACAAACAAATGCATCCCCACTGATATTCATCCACTCATACAGTAATTTTGGTAGAAACATCACATCGGGCTTAGATGTTGCAAACCTCAAAGAAACAATGTTATTAGACCAATGTGACTTACACTAGGTTGTTACTAAACAATGTATTTATCCAACAAAACCTTCATCATCAGATGCAGAGGTATGAAAAAAGTCAACTAAATATTCATGAGCTAAGAATTCATCATTCATCATGAACAGCATGCGTGTGAATCCTGCCTTTTTTAGACTAGATGGTCGAGTGATTGCTCTATGTTTAATAAATGATTAGTTGTAGTGGCTTTTAATTAATCAATGATCTAGCAATTATCAAGCTGTGATTTAACACAATCCCTCTCTTGCAATTCATTTGGCAGGGAAAGACGAAGCAGCATCGACTGTCTGCTATGGTGCATTAATCAAGTGGGACAATTTTTATTTTTAAAGTCACAGTAGTTCTACCTTTTGATAATTTTTCCGAGATAATTTTTTTTGTTGTTTGAAGGAATAGTTCACCCCAAAATGAACATTTGCTGAAAGGATACTCACCCTCAGGCCATCCAAGAGTTAGATGTAGTTTGTTTATTCATTGCAACAGACTTGGAAAAATTTAGCAGAAAGAGAGCTCAAACTTCTGATATACATATACACTAAACCTAACCAACAGTGTTAACCAAATCAAAACATGAGATAAAAACAAATTTTCTGCAATGCAACAATGGCATTTTAACTTGCCTCCACAAGAATTTGAGATCTTTTTATTATCACTCACACGCGAGTGTTCTGCTTCGCAAGTGTAATGCTGTACCAGGTGTGCTACCGAGCAAGTTTACTTCATCAGAAAAGCCATATATATGGGGCAGAATAGGTGATCCAATAATCAAAAGTGAACCTTTACATTGTAACAAAAAAATCAGCTTCAAATAATTTCTGTTCTTTTGAACATTCATCAAAATTTAATAAAAAATATTAAGCACATTTCAGTGTTCAGCCAGTTCCTTTTGTTATGCAGGCTCATATTCTCTCTCCCTTTAGAAAGGACTATACATGGTCATTGTCAGTTCTCATCGAGTATCCAGCACCCTGCTGTGCATTGTAAACACATTTCAGCCTGTGATGGTGCGACACAGTGGCCTTGTCCTTGTGTTCTGGATATCTGGCTACATCTCTACATGCTCAGGTTAGTTTATCACTGATGAGGCTTTAGCTGTGTTCCTCCATTCATCATTCCTGGTGAGACAAGCACAGAGAGGACCTTGGCAGTGTGTACTGCATGATCATTTCTTTCCCAGGGGTGGATTAGCCTTCACTGTCCTTCTCTTTTCCTTGTGGGAGAAATAATTTTCAGCGTAAAGCCAATTCCTGCCACAGTGTGTGCATGTGTCGAATAAAATTGTCAAATTATAGTAAATAATTGTCCTCACCTCTGAATTTCTGTAGCTGCTTGAGTCTTTCACAGAACCACAGAATGTTGTAAAAACACCATAATGAAGAGTGAAACACTAGAACTGAACTAAAGTTTTCTCTGCTCTGCTCTTAATGAAGTGTCTTAAAAGCTACAGAAAGATGTTCCTTATACTCCAGCAGATATACCAAATTCAAATGTTTTCACAAACATGTGAATGTCAAATTTGAACAGGGAATCTATTTAATTAACACACTCTATAAGAGACTTTCCCAATCCTCCACCTCAACCACAAATAGTTTGGATAAAGCAATTTTATTGGGAAAGAGGAATCTGATGAGGACTCTTCTTACCAGAAGAACCAGATTCATCTTCATCATGACAGCCCACAGGGTCACACGGCAGTACTGGACAGTAATTGAGAACAACACAAGTTGAATTAAAGAAATGAAACACCTGCTCATCACAAGATGTGAGGTGATTGTGCCATGTGTCTTGCTGAGAGGTAATGATGTGAAAATGTGGATTTATGGCTGAGATAACAGTGTTGTTAATGTCAAGGGATGGGAGGCAGTGGTCAAGGGTAAGATGAGGTTTAAAAGACTTACCAACATATGGTATTAGGAAAAAAAAATAAAATAATAAAGCTAATAAATCAAAACTACAAAAAATATTATTTTATTGGCTCTCTCTTTAAAAAAATAATTTTATATTTATTTTTCTTATACATTCCTCAATTTTACCACCGAAAGGACTAGTGAAAGAAAGTTAATTAAGTGAATTAATCCACTTTATGAATTTTACTGATTTTTTAAAAAATTATTAGTATAGATAATGATGTGGGTGGAACTTCTTGACTTCTCGGTGTACATTGTAAACGTTGTTGTTGTCATGTCAAACAGGGCACATCTTTATCTTCTGGCTGCTCTCAAAAATCAACAATTATGACCTATAGGTCCAAAATTAACACGTTGTCAAGTCTCAGTTTTAGCTTTAACAAGTAAATTGGACACTTGGCTGGCACTATTAGAAACGTAGCATAACACATAGTTTAAATAGTAGTCAAACTTTTTTTTTTTTTTTTTTTTTTTTAATCTGCAAATGAGAACACAAAGAACCTCTTTGAGACAAGAGAGATGATGCCTTTATGTCTTCCAAAAAAAAAAAAAAAATGAACGTTTCACATTGTTTGATCTCCTATTTCGTAATACTGTTTTATTTTTTTGATTGTCAATTATTTCCTCATCTGAATTTTTGGGAGAAAATGTCTGTGATTAGTGCCAAAAAGAGGATCTTTATAAATTCTTATAATCCTTATAAAGGACTTTCCATTCAATAGAGGAAAGGATTATACAACTGCTTTAAATGATGCCAAAATGAGAGGCACCTTGTGTTTGATGTGAGACCCCAAGCGGATCTGCTGGGACGGCTGGATCAATGTGCTGCACACACAACTAACACTTCATGTGTGTAGGACATTGATCTTTTTATCTCCCAGGCTTTGGCTTGTTGTTATGTGATAGCGGAGTAGACCTTACGTCACATTTAACATTCAGAGATCAACAGCTATTCGACTAATCTTGTGGTCCGTTCTGGCTCTTTGTGTTGCTGTCTGGGTCATATACACAAAGAGCAAAAGCTGTTTCTAATATAGCACAGAGACGAAGTTTCCAAAAAAAAACCCCAGATCCTCATGATTTAAAGCTGTAAATGTTCCTGAAGCCTCTGAAATGCAACTTAGACTCAATTTTCTGCTACAAACATCATATTTTAGAGAAAATGGTGTTATGTACTTTTCATACTTCTGTTTAGGGCTGCACGTGTAATCAAGATTATCAAATCACAAAGGTTATGATTTAAATATATAAATAAGTATATGTGCTGAGTGTTTTCGAATGAAACGCGGCACTGTGCTCTTATACGTGAACATACGTGTTTTCTGTGTTTCATAGCAAATCCAGCTCCACACAAACTCCCAAACTTGTAATCAGAAGCGCTTTTCAAGAAAGAAAAGCTTTAAGGACTCCCTGCCATTTAATTTCTATCAAAATAAAACGTTTAACGCTTGAAAGGAATATATTAAGACAGCCATAAGTGTATGTATTGAAATTTAATAGTTGTAATTTAAAAATGTATTTTTTTCTTTAACTTTTTACTTTATAGCAACATATTACAAAAGTAATACTTCTCTGTTTTTATTTAGTACTTCCGTATTAAAGTACTTTTAAGTGCTATAGTAACTTTACTGTAGTACTGCCGGCTTCTCCACACATTTTGTCCACATAAACTTTGCTCCTTTCTGACAATCGACTGATAGCTCCCATCAACCTCCATCCAATCAACAAGCAGCGATTAGAACCAAGTCCTCACCCTTCTCTTTCAATAATCTGCTTCAGTTGGATATGTGTCACAATGCGCATGAATCTGAAAAAATGAATCTGTACTTCTGTTACATGGCAAATTTATTAAATCTTAATCTCAACGTAAGCCCATCCTCAACCAACAATAGAAACATTGCAAAACACTACTCTAACCGAAGATTAAACACTTACAACTCGCCCACTTTTTCATCTTGCTCAACCTGTGTGCCATATTTTCTGTGTTGCTTTTGTTGTTGTAGTTGTTTTACAGCCTTTAAAATGTAACAGACAAGTGGACATGTCCATCAAACATCCACCACTGAAGGCTTTTGGTTAGTTTCAGCAAAGGGCCTCTGAACAAAAGTCTAAGAAAACATTAGGACTTCCAGGACCTTAAAATTGCCCTTCGATTCTGTGTTACATTCTCTTTTCTCATTGAAAGCTAGTTTCTGCAAAAGCATGCCATTACTCTTTCACTGTAGCTGTTAAGGTAAAATACCATAGTCCTTTCACGAAAAGACAATCTCCTAAACCATTCTCATCTTTGGAAAAGAGATTACATATACTTTAAAGAAAGGGCATGAGGTACTACTGAACACAGAAAAAAGTACAGCTGAAAGAAAGAGTTTTTTAGACATTCAAAACATAAACACTTTAAATAGTATAAGACTAACAGAACAGAGAAACAACAACATATATATTATAGCCTCATGGGTTATTATAGCCTTCTCTCACAAGTTTGGGTTTTTCATCTTTAATCATATGATCCTAAGACAACTTTTGAATGTTCCTCATTGGTTTTGTGTAAATAATCTCTGCATTGGGTTCCTAACATGATGCTTTTGTTACAATTGCAGCATACTCAAAAACAAAGCATAGTCATGAAAAGACTGTATGCAATGTAGATTTTTTTTTTTTTTGCAATCTTGCATTTAATAATTATACATTTTACTACATTTAATATTATAAAATATTTAATAATGCATTTCAAACTGAGATGGATAAGGTTTAAGAAGTACACAACAATAACCAATAACACAGTCTGGCTTATTTTTTTAACACTAATTCCTCCAGAAAAAAAATAAATAAATAAAAAAATCAAATAATCAGCTGCCTTTGTCATTTCAAAACGATACACAGTGTAATTTTTATTCAACCCGACATGACAGGCTTGTACATAATCAAATGGAGCAGATAAGCCTGTAACTAGTCATAGTCATTTATTCAGACTGAAATGCTCCACTGAATTTCACTCATAACTGACTAATGATTGCCAGGAAGCATTAGAATAATTGGATTGCTAGATTGACTTTGTAAATGAGTAAGCAATTAGCATCAGCAGCAGTCACAGGTGCCCCTCAGACAGCTTTTGTAAACTCCTATAATGACACTAGTAAAGTTTACACAACTCAACAGGATTGCAATCATGAGTGTATTCAGCACAGAGCAGATACCCTGTACTGTATAATTGATTCCCCATTCACACATACTAGTGGCCATACTAATGTTACTGGACATAGTAGCTACATGCATGCACAAACACCCTAACACGTCAACAGATCATGCACACACACACACACACACACACACACACACACACATGCACTTATACAGTATACAGGGGCATAGCTATCATTTCAGAAGTGAGGAGGACAGAAATTGATGGTTTATGATTGGTTTATATACTACAAACTTGATAAGGCAGCAGGGGCGAAAACGATTCTAAGGGCCCGACGATGGAGGGGGGCCCCCCGAGGGGGAAACGCGATCCATGAATATTAGAATGAATGTCCTGTAAAAATAGAGAACAATTAGAGAGTTATTACTGTTTATTGTATTTTTGATAAATAAAAAAAAATAAAAAAAAAATAAAAAATAAAATTACATATATATATATATATATATATATATATTTGTTTGTTTTTTGTTTTTTTTCCCCCTTCTCGGAAACCTAAATAAATTAAACTTTATCTATACTATAACTATATAAATTCACCTAAAAAATAATAATGGTAATAATTAAAAAAAATAAAAATAAAATAAAAATAATAATAATAATAATAAACTATCGTCATTTACCACCCTCATGCATTCCAAACCCTTAAGACTTTCACACATCCTTCAAAAAGACCAATTACGATATTTTTAATAAAACCCAAGATTTCTGTCCCTCCATTGAAAGCCCATTTGATGCTTCAAAAAAGACAAGAAATAAAGATAGATAGATAGATAGATAGATAGATAGATAGATAGATAGATAGATAGATAGAAATCAATATGAATTAAGTCTTCTGAAGAGACACAAACCCTTTTCATGATGAACAGATTTCAATTTGAACTTTTATTCAACTTTTTATTTAAGCACTGATCAACAGACACATATAGAGCACATCAAACATGGTAAGCGGCAACTCAACCGTACTTCCTATTTTCACTGTAATAAGTGTGAGTTCAAGGATTCGTGGTCTGTAATGTGGATGTTAAAGTGTGCCATTTCAATTGGTTCATTACAAAAATTGTCAGTTTAATAAGATTCTTGCTCTTTAAACAAAATGTATCTTCTCTGAGCCCCCCAAAACTTAAATTGTACAATCACTACACAATTAATAAACACTATTGCACACAAATATTGTTATTATAATGAAGTTATATAGGACTGTGTTTGTATTCACATGTATATTACAGATATACATAAGTACACCTACAAAACATGAAAAAGAAACATCTAAAAAAAAAGAAACATCTTACAGTTTATACACACACACTCCCTCCCGAGAGAGCCCGCACAGCTTTTCTCAAAGCCAGCTAACTAAAGCAGCCATCAGCTTTTTATCAAATCCTGTCAGAGTGATGGAAAGATGCCAAGCACATCCACACAGACGGTCTGTGAGAGAGGGGACTTGCAGTTTACCACCGCCATCCTCATGCATAACAAATCAGCAATACATTCGCAGATCTGTGCGAGTGAGTTCAGTGGAAGCAAGATGCGTTCTCAGACAAACAGATGCTTTATAAAAATATTTTTTCTTTAAAGACCGTCTGTCTCTGAAGTGACTGCTTTTCCTTGCCAATAGATGCAAATACATTCATTTTTTGAAAAACTAATTGTAATCAAGATTTGCTTCTCAATCAGTGAAAATATACATTTAAAACCCCATCTTTCTACGACTTTTGCTATTGCATTAGCATGTATATTCTGTATACATCCACAACAGATGAAATACATTTCCCTACATTTCACTTTTTGCTTCTCTCTCTCCAAAAATGAAATTTCTATGTATGGTTCAGCCAACGTCGTGATCTTGGGTTCAATTATAATTTATCATAAAAAAAAAACAGTTCTATTTTCCACTTGTTTTGTTCTGCTGATGCTTTGGCTTTTGTTATTGATGCTGTGTGTATAAGAATGTAAGAGTGCATGACTATGTGAATTGCTCTGAAAAATACTGGTTCATTTACTAGGACTGAGGTGTTCACAGTTTTCCCATGCTTTACCTCAGGTTCAGGAGCATTTACTGCACTAGGAGAAAGCTAATAGCCTGGAAGACATGTCAGATTTCTCACTTGTATGGGCATCATGGCATTATCTAGAAAAAAGCCACCTTGTCCATATTCATGTTTTATATTTAAAATATTACAACAAAATATTACTTATATTTAATTTATCACTATCATTAATTTATCATTATTACACAGAGACGCTAACGGTATTGATATCTTATCACACACACGCATGCACGCACGCACACACACGCACGCACGCACACAGACAGATACACACACACACACACACACACAGGTAAAATTTGTTTCTCCCATGCAGCAAACCCCTGATCAACTTCTGTCTGCATCTCAGGCTGTTTGTAAATCTAACTCCCCAGTTGTACATCTACCGCAGACAGCGTCCATGAATTCACATGAGCACATTTGCATCTATGCAGTAGTAAATCTCACAAAGATATATTTCTGGAGCAATAAATCCATTAATAATCTGGACTAGTGACAGCAACAACACCTTTAGATTCTAAACATTATTTATCACTGCTTGTATTTCAGGGATATTTTTTTTTCTTTCTATGGCTCTCCATGTCTATAATCAGAATTTGCATACACAAAAAGCTTTCCAGATTTACATCAAAGTGACAGTATGTTAATTAAACATATGGGGCACTTTCCACAAACAGGATTCTGGACATAGAAGGGTATAATAATAATAATAATAATAATAATAATAATAATAATAATAAAACATTTCTTTCTTTCTTTCTTTCTTTCTTTCTTTCTTTCTTTCTTTCTTTCTTTCTTTCTTTCTTTCTTTCTTTCTTTCTTTCTTTCTTTCTTTCTTTCACTCGCTGGCAGCCATATCACCCTGTAGCCCAAGACTGGTCGCCCACTGAAGCTAAGCAGGGTTGAGCCTGGTCAGTACCTGGATGGGAGACCTCCTGGGAAAAACTAAGTTACTGCTGGATGAGGTGTTAGTGAGGCCAGCAAGGGGTGCTCACCCTGTGGTCTGTGTGGGTCCTAGCACCCCAGTATAGTGATGGGGACCTTCGGATGAGACGTTAAGCCAAGGTCCTGACTCTTTGTGGTCATTAAAAATCCTAGGATGAAAAGAGAAGAGGTGTGACCTCGGCATCCTGGCCAAATTTGCCCATTGTCCTCTGACCATCAAGGCCTCCTAAGCATCCCCATATCTGCTGATTGGCTTCATCACACTGTGTCCTCTCCACCAATAAGTTGGTGTGTGGTGGGTGTTTTGGTGCAATATGGCTGCTGTGGCATCATCCAGGTGGATGGTGGACTTTTAAAATTGTGCAGTGTGAAAACAACAGCAACTTTGAATGTCATGCATTGTGAACTCGCCATTATACTCTGCAGGACATTGGCCCTTCAGGAGCAGAAACTGACACATGTGGTCTATGGGTTTAACGTTAGTATTAAACGTTTTATGATAGACATGCTTCAGCAACAATATCAAAGTAGTCTGTGTCAGAAGTACAAATGAAACCATGCAAAAATCAAAACAACACTTCATAGCTTCATTATAATGATCGTGAGATCAATCTGTCATGTTTAGGTAAAGTCGAGGGTCCACAGAAAAATCCAGTAGCATATTTTTGTCTCCAATAACGTTGAATGTGTGAAATATTGACTTTTTGGAACACTACGTCATGCAGGAGGCACTGCAAAAGATGTTAGATGCATGCGCAGCAGTCAACAGCATCTGCCTAGAGTGTGTTTACATAGAAGAAACAATGGAAACGTGTTCTATGTGAACAGAACATTTTAAAATGTAGCTAAATGTACTTTTAGCATGTTCCTAAGCATTTTAGCACATGTCTGTTAAGTTATACCATGTTACTTTGCATTGTTAGTATGTTGCTAGCATGTTTTAGCATGTAGCTAGCTTTGGTAGTTATTGATTATGGTTGTCAGTAAGAAAAGACATAGCAACCAGAGTCAGAACAGTACTAAGGCCTATTTAGACCAACACCAACTATAACAATAACCGTAACTTTCTAATTTTATGACAATGGGTTGCTTGAGTTGTTTGAGTAATTATGAAATAATTGGAGTGCAAGCTTATATTAAACAGAATGTTACTGTATGTTGGTGTGAATGGTAATACAGTTATCGTTATTGTTATCTTACAGTAATCACTCATGGTGTGAATGGCCATTCTGAGTTTAGTGATAATATCTTGAAAGCTCTAGGATTTAGTAAGAATTTCTCAAGGTTCATGTTTTGAGCTGCTGGATACAATGATAGGCATTTTAGATATAAAGAACTAGCTACATATGCAATGCTTATCAAACATCCAATATTCTCATGAGATTTGTTGGTTTGGAAAAACATGGCTTGGCTGACGTTCTTTCAACATATGCTGAACGTCTTTTCAAAAAAAAATAAAAAAAAATGGTGGTTTAATTGGTACACTTCAGCTGTCTCTGCCTGGACAGAAGACATCCAAAAATAACAGATTCCATTAACCAGCATCAGAGACTCTAATGCAGGTGAATTAATTCTCAATGAAGAGACGCTTTTATCAGAAGAGACATACAGTACACTTATTACTGGGGTAATCTCCTGGGTTAAGCTGAGGTTAAGTGTCTCGCTCAAGGGCACAATGGCAATTGCTCATAGCTCAGTCTTGTTTGGACTCAAATAAGCAATGTTCCGGTTACAGCCATGAACTTTAGCTGGCCTGCAACACTAATGGCCTGCACAAACACAACGGGCTAACATTTCAGCTTTTTTTTTTTTTTTTTGGACATGTGCATATAGCTACATGTATTCATGATTGACTAGTAAGTGAATACAGTAAGTGGGTTGCATAAATACTACTTCACTCATTGGTCTTAAATGGATAGTTCACTCAAAATTCTGGTCATCATTCATCCTTTTTATTCTGTGCAAAGACATTTTTTTTTTAACAATATACTTCTAGAGTGTATTTCTAGATAAACTACTCAACCTCACTAATCAAACCAGTCAGCCTCACTAAACACCATTGAGACTCATCCCTAGTTTATTTCATCCTATTGTTAAAGTGAAGGAGTGAATGGAAAATCTAATTGAAAAAGTCACAGGAAGTCCACAGTTCAATTTTAACAAAGTTTACCACTGACAAGATGAGATCACGGAGCAGGACAAGAAAACAAACTTCAGGAAGATTTATGGCTTGGCCATTGTCTGGTTTGTATAATAAATACTGCTCATATACAAAAGATTCAAGATGATTCAAAGTAAAGTGGAATGATTTGTGGCAAACATGCTAACCCAGCTAAATAGCTGCAATCATCCTCATAGATCATTTGGAGAACAAACTGCCTGTAATATAATGGATGACACCTTATTTCTGAGGGCCCGTGGGAAATTATGTTCACTCTGTGTGTCTCCTGATGGGACAGAGAAGCATATGGAGAGATGGAATACAAAGGTTCCAAGTTGACAAGAGATTTCTTAAGAGCCAGCTGGAAGAAACATCGTTTACATGTCATTACAAAACCTGTGAAGTAAGACCATAATCAAGGAATCTTTCCACATGTGCTTACTGAGATAGAAGTGCTGGCAAAACCGCTAATCTAAACAGGGGAAAAGAAAGTTATCTCTGCCAGGCAGTACACACACATGGACACATTTACCAGCATTCCTGTCATCCTAAAGCACAGGGTAATCTCAGTCCGTGCATAGGCACAGACACACCTGGTACATTCACAGGTAATTGCGATTGCCTGTAAGCTGGAATCATGCAAAATCTTGCATTCCTTAAGTCTGCAAAGTGATTGGATTGCTTTCATCTCTCTCAGTATGTAAAGCTGCCTCATAAGTGGAATGGTGGTTGAAGTACATTTGCATTATAATTACTGCATAATCATTATAGCACTTTAATTGAAATAATGTGGTATTAGTGGTTTACAGAAACTGAATGATTTTAGTTTTTAGGCAATTTTTGTGTGTGTGTGTGTGTGAGAGACAATGTCTATGTCATTATGCACATGATGCTGTCAATATAAACATCCAAACAAAGAAGGGAAAAAAAGTATATTCTTAAATAAACAGAAATAAGAAAGAAATAGATACAGACAGATGGATGGAGTGATAAGCCCGATGGTAATTGTTTCTCATATGGACGTCTGTAAAAATAAATTTACATATCACCTCAGTGATAAAACTCATGGATTCGGATGGCGATTTATTCACAGTGGAGGAGTGAGTTCTGTGATCCTACGAACCCGGGAACGCGCTGCTCACGTGGCCAGTCACATGATTGTCTGCTGTAAATAAAATGAATTTTATTTACAAATGTATTCTTATTATTGTGTAAAATGTATTTTAAAATACTTATTATTATATAAAATGTATTCTTATTATTCCAAGCATATTTTATAATATATAATCCTATTTATTATTTGATTATTTAAATCTCCTGTTTAAAAATACGTAAATAGACGCGCTATAATTGTATATAATTATACGCGATATACATCTGTTTATAAAACACATTTTAAAATCATATTGCATACCTGCTGCTGCCACAATAAAGACCCGTTTCGAATGTTTACATGCTTTTCTTCTCTTTCTGCTCCCAGTCGCTGTGGTGGAACAGTTATGAAGTATTTTTCTTTTAAAAAGCATTTCAGAAATAAATATGTATGCAAATTACATCGATGTACAACAGTTACCTTACGGTGTTCGGGAGTGCTCAAAAAAGGTTTTATACACTGAATTTTGAATCGATTTTTTCTCGTAAACTCAGATTCAGATGGTAATTAAATTACCACACAACCTTGGTGTTTGTCTAAAACTTAATTTTGGCTGGGAATTTTGGCCAGAGATTTTTACGGGGGTGGTGAGAGAAAAACACAGACATCCTGGATTCAAACGGCATTAAAATCACCAACTACCCCCTGTAAATGGTGAAAATCACTTAAGTCCCCCTGAGAAACAATTACTGTCCAAATAGGGCTATAGATGGATAGATTTATAGATAGAAAGACAGACAGACAGACAGTGATTTGAAAGCACACTTTCTTTAACTGAGGATAAAATAATCTTGTCTCATCCATCAGTTTGATTAAATCAATTTCTGTGTTTGCCTTGATATAAATTATGTATTTGATTATCATATCTCACATGGCTTGAAACTCCACTTTACCGAGTTTCAGTTTGGGATAATAAGACGAGACAGGCTGTGTCGTTTTTTCATTTGTGTCGAGGACAAAATCAGGAGCAACTGTATACAGGAAATACCAATAAAGCCCTACATCGTCTGCAGTACATTGAGTTCCAACAAAAATGAAAATTCTGTCATTAATCATTTGGAATGACATGACCCTCATGTCATTCCAAACCTTTGTTCATCTTTGGAATTTTTATTTTTAATGAAATCCGAGAGCTCTCTGACCTTGCACAGACAGCAAAGGAACTACCATGTTCAAGGCCCAGAAAGTTAGTAAGGACATTGTTAAAATAGTCCATGTGACATAAGTGGTTAAACCTTTTTTTTTTTCTTTTTTTTTATGAACGTAAGAGAAGAAATTGTTGAATAAAGTCGTTATTTTTGTTTTCTTTGCACACTAAAAGTGTTCTTGAAACTTCATAAAATTAAGGTTACACCACTGATGTCACAATTGACTATTTTAAAAATGTCCTTACTAACTTTCTGGTCCTTGAATGTGTCAGTTGCGTTGCTGTCTATGCAGGGTCAGAAAGCTCTCGGATTTCATTAAAAATATCCTAATTTGCGTTCTGAAGATGAACGAAAGTCTTACGCGTTTGGAACATGAGGGTGAATGATTAATGACAGAATTTTCATTTTTTGGTTTAACTATCCATTTAAAAACTGCTTCTTCTTATCAACTACAAGCTACAGACTTTTTTATGGAAGCCCCCTTCCGTCACTGAATAAAAAATTAAAAAGTTATTTGTGACTTTTTACTTCATAATTCTGACATTTTTCTCACAATTGCGAATTTACGTCTCACAATTCTGACTTTTTTGCTAAGAATTGCATGACATAAACTCGCAATTGCTTGTTCTAAAGTCAGAATTGTCAGGTATAAACTCGCAGTTGCAAATAAAGTCCAGTTCTGAGAAGAGAAATGAAAAAAAAAAACAAGACAATTTTCTTACAATTGCGAGTTTGTCTCACAATTTTAAACTTGCAATTGTGTTATGAAGTCAGAATTGTGAGTTTATATCACAATTATTATATAAAAAATATATTTTGAAATATACCTCCACCTCTCACTTACATGAAGTTCTGCATGTATCAACTTTTTGATGTTTTCACCACAAGTTCTGCTTCTCCGTCAATCCCGCAATTCCCTGTGTGAGCCTGTCGCTCAGCTTCCGTGGAGAATGCATTAAAGAAGGCTGCTCAGTTCCGCGCCGGTGAATGCGTACGGTAAGCATTTTCTTGGGAGTGATCCGTTGTCATAAAAGATATGTCACGTGTCATGTTGTGCCTCAGAGTGCTTCACACATCTGATTCATAAAGACATCAAATAAAGTTTATAATTGCCAAGGAAAGGGAACAGTACAGGTATGCCGCAAAAATGAACGTCAGTGAAAATCATCTTTAGCGTTTTATCATCGCTCCACTGAGCAGCACTTTAATAGCACACCTCCATCAGACACAAATCTTGCAGACCGACACACTTCTATCAGATATAATTCTATCGGATACTTTTCTATCACACTTCCCTCCTTCCAGCAGATATAGAGCTGATTAGGTCTGATTCCCAGACAGAAAATAGGTGCAGGAATGCTCTAAGACCACATAATTCAGGCTGATCGCATTTTCCAGGGGAGATGCTGACACCATATTTTGTGCCTTTCCTTATTCTGTTTTGCTCTTCTTTATCCCATATTATACACTTTAAGCCTTTGCCAATTTTTTTTTTTTTTCTTGCCCTTTCATGTGTCTGTTACACCTGCCTTTCAGTCTTGCTCTGTACTTCTCTGTGGGCTTGAACTTTCCTACTCAGAAAAACTAATTCTTAATTACAATGCACGGCATAAACTAATGGTGTCTGACGCAACTGTCTCACTCATGTTCCTGCTAGACTGATAAGTAACTGAGCTGTAATTATCCGCCTCCTTTAGAATGCCGTTCATTGCTGTATTTTTTTTTTTTTTTTTTACAAATATAAGCTTGTACAAAAATGTTTGTGGTGGATACCATGAGCAGGTTTTCCCCAAAGGTTTTCACAATCAACTTTTTGGTAAAACATGAATGTAATTATCATCAAACTCGTAAAGAACATAATAAATAAAGAAATAAATGTTGGTTTTAATTGACAGTGAACATATTTTACAATCTTAGCTGTGTGAATTATTTATTTATTTATTTTTCTCAGATTATTGCAGACCTAAATTACTGAATTTGCAAAAATTACTGAAAAATTTAATTCTTTCTTTATTGGCATCTATGGTTCTATGAAGTACCTTTAAGATAATTTCCATTGCATAATTTATTAAAAAAAAAAAAAAAAAATTGAACCTTTTGTTTTCAAGAGTATAAACTTACCTCAAAAGTTACTTTTTATAACTGTTATATGTAACATTTATTTATTTATTTATTTATCTTTTTACTGTTACACTGTTATATTTGCATGTGATAATTTACTAAATTAGTCAATACATAATAATGATTGGAAAACATTGTATTTATGTGTAACATTTATGTGAATATTAAGCATTCTCACGTGAACATGATTCGCAAATGCAAACAAATTTCTTGTGTTTGCGCACACTTGGCGAATAAAGCGAATTCTGATTCTGATTCTGACTTATGTACACGTGTAATCACAGCAATGCTTCGATACAACAATTCAACAAACAAATAAATGATCCAAAAACCAAAAACGTGCCACATATTTGGGATCCGAAATTGCTAGTTCAAAAGATGTCAAAACATCTGTTATGAACTCAAAAACTTAATGTTTGAACTGACAAGGAAGATTGGGCTTTTTATGTTACTAGAGTAACAAGGAGACAACGTGATTATATGATATTGATTTCACACAACAGTTCACTAATCAGTAAGTTCATACTAAGCAGTTTACAGTTTTATACACAATATTGCATCTTACTTTGCCAGTTTTGCTCAGCCAATGAAACTATTTCCAAACAAAGCAGAACAGCTGAAACCCTGAGTTTCAAACAGTGGTGTTTCGTTCCTGAATTATTCAGTGTTTTTGAACAAATAGGTTGAGAAAATGATTCAATAAGTCATTCAGAAACACATTTGATGAATTCGGAACTGCATACTACCATACTATTCTTACTATTTTTGCTAATTAAATATATTATTTAAGTAGCGAGACTATATAGTATGCGGTTCCTTATTAAGCAAGTAATTTGTCCCTGTTCCTGAATAAATCAGCATTTTAAATGAATCGATTCATTGAATGATTCAAATGATTCAAACTCACCTACTGGCCTACCTGAAATGATGAGCCTGAAAAAAAATGACTCAACTCTGATTTATGAATCTGGATTACATGAATACGTTTCAAATGGAAATAATACAGCATGAATTCTTGTGCACAGAATTGGTATGGAATATTAGACAAGATGCTTGGACAAGAGCCCTGTGACAAAAGAATCCTTGAGTGAATCTAAAATGAAATGAATCTCTCACAATATTCTGTGTCAGTATTTGAGAGTGAGAACCTGTTGGAATTACAGGCATACCGTAATAGTGGAAAAGATGGCTATAGATATTCAGAGCCTCTGGATCTGTCCCAGCCCCTCTTACTGTGATGATTACTTCCATCCTCTCTCTCTCATAGATGTCTGAATGCTCACACACTAGCTTCATTTCAGCAGGACAGTAAACTAAAGTCTGCACGCAATGTGCTCATGTGGGCTGACATCAGCAGAGTGACCTTAATAGTGGATTAACAGTGCAGCTAAGTAAATATGGCTTTTCATTCTCTCTGTTGCAGATATTCATATTCTGAGGGTATAAAGCACCTCAGAGTTCAATAAATCTTGGGCCGTCAGACGTTGAGTCACCAGCTCCCTTAGTTTGATTTAAAGGTGACAGGTTTATAACCCAGCGCTCCTGGCTTTGGTTTGAAGGTGTCAACCCCTAAACACGCACATACCTAGCCTACATGCTACGCACATACACAGATGTCACATTGTGCCCATTCAAACTGGCACACGTCTCCTCAGTTTCTGCACCATACATATTAAAAATTTAAATGGCAACTGCCATTTAAAAAAAAAAAAACAAAGGAAAAATAAAAGAGCTTAACTACAACTAGTGAGTGTAAAAGAGTGTAAAAGTGTAAAGCACAATGAAGAGTGATGAATACAGAGCACCATTGAACAGAGAGCTTCATGTGTAATAAAACAAACGCAGGGCTGATTTATTTGTCTGTGGAAAGTGCTTGCGCAGAATCCCAGAGAAACCTGGTGATGGTTTTTCTAAAATGTTGAGCAAAGGTGCCATACAACCTCTTGAAAATGGAACCATTCAGTTTAGCTGTGCCAGTAAAATTATTTATGGCATAAGCATGATTTCAGACAGGATGTAGAGTTAAATTAGGTCAGTGCATTCAGTGTTATTATTCATGCATTCATATGAAGTATAATTGTGAAAAAGGAAATAAACTTACTTTATACAACTGGCACGGTTACTGTAAAGGCACAGTAATGGATTTCTCTGTAATTAATTTCTAACTTACAATGTAACCAACACAGCACTCCCACCAATAAACTGGCTTATGGCTTATGTCAAGGTCAGATATGTATAGTTTGGGGTCAGTAAGATTTTTCAATGCTTTTTGAATTAAATCTCTGATGTCTCTTATTCTCTTACAATGTAAAAAAAAAAAAAAAACAGTATTATTGTGAAATATTACTGCAATTCAGAATAATTGAAACTTATTCCAGTGATGGCAAAGCTGAATTTTCATTAATCCAGTCGTCATTGTCAT
This sequence comes from Tor tambroides, assembly GCA_021397915.2. Taxonomy (NCBI): domain Eukaryota; kingdom Metazoa; phylum Chordata; class Actinopteri; order Cypriniformes; family Cyprinidae; genus Tor; species Tor tambroides. The sequence continues at coordinate 4,047 of JAFVLL020014866.1, read as the reverse complement.
ATGCTATGCTTATTTTTTCATGGTATGAAAGTTGTGATATCCTTACTGAACTAAATTAATTAGAATTTGGGTCATTTAATATATATTCACTATTACAGTTTTGGCTACTAAAAACTTTATTGACTCAGAAAGCAGTGCAAGTTTATTTATAACATTAATTACATTATTTATAACATTTTCCCCTTGAACAATTTAACATTTGTTCTCAATGAATCCAAATACATACATTATATAGTTAAACCTTTTAGTTCACCTTCAGTTCAAATGAAATTAATCAAATTAATAATAAAAATAACAAAACACCCACACCATTTAGGTGTTTGGGTCTCTCATTGTGGGAAAATACAGTCAACAAATTTAGAAACAGCAAAACTAATCATCATCCAAAAAAACAAACAAAAAAAAAACTATTCTCTCAGCCCTGCCATTCATTCACCATAGATTCAGCTCAAGGATGATAACCATGATGCAACAATCCACTTCAGCCTTCAGTCTCAAAACTATTCTCTTAATATCCTCCAGGCCTCTGAGAATGATTAAATCTCTATAAAAAGGAACAACAACAACAAAACAACATTAATCTTTTTTTTTTTTTTTTTTACTTAACTTCAAAAGAACATTTATCAATAAAGAATTTAGGCATAATTGTTATTTCCGGCTCTACACATTTTATTTTATTTTTTATTTTTTTGCCTGGCAATTTTCTTAGAGGATCTGAGTTCAAAGGCCTTAAAAAGAGTCATAACAAAAAGGTGATTATGAATATAATTTTAAAAGGTGGATCTATCTGATCAAAATTGTTTCATCTTCTGAAAGAAAAAAGAGAGAGATAGAAAAAGCTTCCCCACATTTTAGTCCTCTCTCATTGGGCTGAAACTAAAGAAAGTAAAGTTGTCTGATCTTTAAAAAGTGGGAATCATCCATCAAAGCCTTTTCTTTTAAACTTAAAAACAACAGGGGACTTTAATGAGGTTCTGAGGTGCTCAAAAGACACTAAAAATAAATAAAGAAAGCAGTTTCTCATCATGTCCTGGGGCCATGAACTAATCCAGTCGCTCCTCTTGCCAAGTGACTCATATAATGACTGTAGTGACTCTCATACTTTAACCAATCCTCTCCAAATGACTTTGAAATGTCACTGCCCGCCTTCTGTAACTCACCTTGTCTGGTGTGTGTGTGTGTGTGTGTGTGAACTCCAGTTTTACCATTGTGAAGTGATTATAACTCCAAAGAAAGGCTGTGTGCACATGGAGAGCTCAGCACTTGAAATGTTCGCTCCAATCTTTCTCTCCTGTTGCTAAGCACTGGTGTGCCATAGCACCATATGCTCAGAAAGGTTAATGATGTGTTAAAGAACTGCCCGGCTGCAATCACATGTCTACTATCTTCAAATTATTCTGATTTATTGCATTATACATAGACAGTATCATAGAAACTAATGGCGTGTTGGCATTTAACTACACTGCCATTTTTTCTCTTCCTCAACATCAGTGTTATTCATTTCATTACTTAAAACCCTAAAGATTGTTAGTTTATGCCTATTCAAACACGCAGGTTTTGTTGCAGAAAAAGAGCTACGTATAGTATTTTACAGCATTTCTGAAAGCAATAGAATGGAAATTTGCTGAAAATGTACTCTCTTCCAGGCCATCTAAAATGTAGATGAGTTTGTTTCTTCATCTGATCAGATTTGGAGGAATTTAGCATTACATCATTTACACCAATGAATCACCTGCAGTGAATGGGTGCCATCAGAGTGAGCTGGAAACAGCTGATAAAAACCACAATAATACACAAGTAAACCACATAAGCCCAGAACATCAATTAATGTATTTTGAAGAGAAAATCAGCATGTTTTTAATAATCCAGTCCATCATTAAAACATTGTTGTACTGTTTCTTCCAGTTAAAATACAAGCCCTCTATCCATAATATTGCTTTCTCCAGGGCAAAAGCCATCTTGTCTGAATCAGAAAAGAAATATGCACGTGTAACAGTTTACAGGCACTGTTCACAAGTAAAAACAGTTCTAAACAAATAAGTTGGTGGGTTACAATGTGAGAGCATAATAGTGGATGGACTTTTGAAGGTTACTATGGATTATGGTCTCGTTTTTTGGCCATAAGCAACGGTTTAATGTTAAAAAGCCTTAATGATTGATTTGTTTCTTACAAACACGCAGCTTTTCACTTCATAAGATGTTAATTCAAGGACTGGAGTGGTGTGGATTACTTGTGGATTATTGTGATGTTTTTATCAGCTGTTTGGACTCTCATTCTGACGGCACCCATTCACTGCAGAGAATCCATTGGTGAGCAAGTGATATAATGCTAATTCTGACGGCACCCATTCACTGCAGAGAATCCACTGGTGAGCAAGTGATATAATGCTAATTACATTAATTAATTTCTCCTAATTTGGTCTAATGAAGAAATAAACTCATCTACATCTCATGGTCTGAGAGTAAGTAAATTTTTTTTTTTTAAATTTGGGTGAAGTATTCCTTTAATGCGCAAGCTGCAGGCAGAATAATTATGCTGGCTGCAGCTACTTAGATACATAAAAAAAGTAAAATAATTGTAAGATAATTGTAATACTTAATTTTAAACATATTCTAAGAAAAGGACAGAAATGTAGATTACAGACTTCTAATATGTTCAAGGTTGCTTCAATAAATATAAGCTAGATCAAGCTGTGATATCTTTCTACCACATGGAAACATATCTGAAATCTATCTGCTGGTGGAATGAGTAATGAGAAGAATGCTAAGAAGTGTCTGCATCGCGCTGCAATGTGAACATCTGCCAGTCAGTGGAGGAGACAGAGGCGACTGGTGCCCAGCTGGCTTTGCTCACCCGACTGCTCAACAGGAGGGCAAACAGAATTAGTCAAATCTGAGGCAATGCTGATGAAGAAAAACACAGATCCATTTCCCAAACACAGCGGAGGGCAAACCATGGAACAACAGGGCATTAGGAGGACAAAATGCAGGCTCACTGTTGCCTTTCATCTGGCCGATTGGCCCCATTCTAGAACACCAACCAAACCTGCTTTTCTATCTGTTCATGGCACTGCTGTTCAACAAGCTCAGGTTTCCTGGTCTGTCACATGCTGCAGTGATAAAGAGAACCTATAAACTGGGGTTTCCCAGGAAAAAGACAAGCTGAGCTCTAATAAAACAAGAATGTCTTTGCCAGGGCTTATATACTGGATTCAGTTTGGTGCCAGAGGTGATAGAATGGTATTTTAGCCTAGTCAGTGGTCATATTGGGCCAGTCAGGTTTAGATTTTCCTACAATTTTGGCACAACAAATACAATAAATAGTTATTTTTTATTATTATTATTATTTTTTTTAAACTTGGGGGAGGGGGGAATAAAAGTAGGCTATAGTACGACAAAGAGCCTATCGTATTCATCAGCGGGCATTCAAATGCTTTATTGTGAATATGAGATTGTGAATATGAGATTGAGTTGAAGAATGAATGCTGTATCATATGCAGGTAATCACACTCACTGAGTCAATCTCTCTCTCATAATACTTTACTCCATATAATGCACATCTTTTAATACAGTAATACAATAAGCTTTTGATGAAGCAACTCACCGTTCCTTCATTACTAGTTCTAAAGTGACATTTGCGAATTACTTTAGCCTTGTTCAGACTGACTGTCAGCCCAAATCCGATTTTGTGCATATCAGGATGGAATCTGATTTGAATAACTGACTGTCCAGACAGCATATCGCAACTGTTCATATCCGATTTTTGTGTCCATAAGTGCTCTTTCGTTTTTACTGAATGTGCATTGGTTTCTATGGTAATACCGTTGCGTTGTTATTCCTACGCTAAAAACAACAGTAACAGCAAAACAGTTTGCAATACAGATGTTGTCTTACCGTCGCGATTGCGCTGTAATATTATATTTCGTCTTGTGAGGCAGTGGCAGAAATGCAGGAAGCTTGAATGTGCGGCTTTATTCCGTGCTGCCTTCTCCTCTACTTTGCTTTTTTTTTGTCTCCGCTACTTTCAAAACACGAAGAGTATACTAG
>JAFVLL020014864.1:0-13629 GCA_021397915.2 Tor tambroides | reverse complement strand
AAATCATCACAATTAAAAGAACCAAAGACTTAAACTACTTCAGTCTGTGTGCACTGAATTTAATACACGAGTTTCACAATTTGAGTTGAATTACTGAAATAAATGAACTTTTCCACGACATTCTAATTTATTGAGATGCACCTGTATATGTGTGTGTGTGTATATGTATGTATGTGTAAAAATATAATTCTATATATGTGTATATGTAAATAATAATAATACCAGCAATAATAATAATAATAATAATAATAATACAAATAAAATGTAAAAATATCCCAAATGTAAAAATTTATTTATTGTTTTATGCATTTTATAATATATAAACATAAATATTTGTCTATGTGTGCATGTAAACAACAACAATAAATAAATAATTCCAAAGTTTTAAAATATTTATTTATTGATAGATTTTGTGTGTGTGTAAGTGTGTGTGTGAATATTTAAGTATATGTATGTATATAATAATAATAATAATAATAATAATACAATTTAAGAAATATCCCAAATTAAAAAAGTCTATTGTTTTATGTATTTTCTAATATATACACATAAATATTTGTCTATTTATGCATGTATGTAAACACAAACAAACAAACAATAAATAAATAAATAAATAAATAAAAAATCCCAAAGTTTAAAAATATCTATTTATTGATTGATTTTATTTAATATTCCTAATTGCATGTTTTTAATAGAAAAAGCTAATATCAGTTAGTAACTGTTATTATACCAGCCTGGTTGCTAAGGAGTTTGCAGTGAATTGCAACCGGTTGCTAGGGTAATTTAAGCAGTAACTAGGTTGTTGCTTACCAGCTCATGGCACTCTAGTCTCTCTAGATCCCTCCGTGAATGTAAATCTATGGGATTTTTTCCCACTATATCATCTGCTAGACGAACACCTCCTAGTCTGATTGCTTAGAAAAGTAATAGCACACCTCCCCTAAAAATTTTTTGCAATAGCATTCACATATGTAGTAAAAAAGTTACACCGTTAAGTTTAATACTTAGTGTTAGTGGTTCATTCAAATGCCTAATCCGAAGAATAAGCAAAAATAGTGATGCTTGCCTTCATGAAATCGCTAGTTAAACTTTCTCAAACTTTCTGCATGTGTTGTTGAATGGCAGGAGCCTGTTAGGTTGGTAGGGCATCGTCCACGCTGTTGTGCTTACGTAACGTAATGTCCCACACACACACACACACACGCCCACAGGCTAAACGGAAATCTTCTGATGCTGTAGTAATACACTCTGACAAGGAGTGTTTGTGAGGAATAAGTGACCAAAGGAATAAAGAAGGTGCTTATTTATTTTGTTTGCATTAAAATGAATTATCTTTGAGATCTTATTTTGGGGATTCAACCATTGAGTCGTGAGCAAAGCAAACCTTGAAGTTTGAAGATTGCCATATGTTACTGGCTGCAAACAACAGAATCAGTATCTCAAAATAAAAGTTGTTTGAAGCTAGTATTGTGATAAGGATCACAACATTTTCTGCTGCTTGTTCACGCGATCAGTCAAATGCAATCTTCTTTTGTAAACCGTGTGATGTCTGCACAGAGATTCAAGAGAAAATCAACAAATTTGATGCCAGCACCACAGAATCAGATCAAATGCTTTCATTGCGAATGCTGAAATGAGAGAGCAGCGTGAACTTGCCCCTCGGTGAACGAAAACACGCCGTGCAGAAGCGGCTTTTAGCGGATTTGAGTCAAAATATGTCAAGTCATTGTGCAATCTAATATGTAAATGCATGTCATTATAAGCTAACACATCCTTTTACAGAAATCTGCTGTAAATGAATTAATGTGCTGTCAATATAAACCCGATTTTAGAAGAAAATGGGATGCTTGCACATGCAAAAATTTGCTGGGTTGCTAAATGGTTGGTGTAAGGTATTTCAACTGTAAAGAGTTACACTCTGAAGTTTGGTTAGGCGTTTGTTTAAATCAAAAGTATATGCAATATCACGGTGAAGAAAATACACATGCTTCATAAAACAGTAAGCAACAGAAGAGGCATGTACACAAAAGAGCACATTCATCATATCCAGGTTTAGTGTACTTTAGAGAGATCTAATTTTATTAAGGACTCAATTTTCAGCTGAAGTGTTTTTCCTTCTGGAGGCTTCAAACTGAATTCCTGCAAACTGATGATTACAGATTCTATGTTCCGGAGAATTCTTCACCTTGGCTAAATCGTATTTTTGAGATATGCAATATTATATAGTCATATTTTTTAAACCTCGACTCAGAGATAGAATGTGTTCCAGCTCTCGACAGTAATAACGGCCCCTGCAGAAACGGAGGCAGGCTTACCGTCTTTCCTCAGGGAAATATCTGTCATTCTAAGGCTTGTCTTAATTTGTAAAGGTTCCAGGGGAAATTTGTACAGCTCTGCTGAACTCTATCAGCTCCTGTGGGTCAGAATTTCAGGCAGAATCCGTTATTACTGTTTACTCGTAACAATACCCAGTCAAGGTACTGATCATTTTTGTGAAAGTGTAGTACATTGTATTTTTCTGACCTTCAGATCCTCAGATTTGTACCATCATTTGCATAATTATTATGCCATTGTTATGCACTATTGCTCAATTATTATGTACCGTTACTCAGAGGACTTAAAATTAAAGATGGAATATTAAAATTCTAGACTGCATGTTTGATTATCAGTAAATGTTAGCTCTTCAGTTTTTTCATGAATCCCAGAGGAGCCCCATTAAATTGATTGCAGTTATTAGTGGTGTTTGCTAAGGCATGCATCACTATTACTATTTTTTATTATATAATGATTTATTTATATGTTTATTTACTTAAATTATATTGTATTATATATTTATATTATTTTTTTTATCTGAATTGGTGGATTTATTTGTTCATTTATTTATTTAAATTATAATTATATTGTATTGTTTTATTGATTTATTTTCAATAGGTATTTGCCATTTTTGGATTCATTTTTTATTTTATTTTTTATTTTGTTTTATTTTTAATTGTATTTTCCTATTTATTTATTTATTTATTTATTGTGTATGTTGAATTATTTCAATTATATTCTATTATCTATCTTTTATATTTTACATTTATTTTTACTGTTTAATATTATTTTTATTTACAATTATTTTTATTGTCTACATTTGAATGTAGTTTTTATGTTTTGTGTATATTCAATTTTATTTATTTTAATTATATTCTATATTTTATTATTTTATTTTTAATCTGTATTAGCCAGCATTGAATTTATTGTTAGCATTATTATTATTAGTTGTAATAGTAGTATTGTTGTGATTAATATTAATATTATTATTTAAATTTATATTAAATTTTATTTTTATTTCATGTGTATTATATTCTATTATATATCTTTATTGGCTGTATTGGATATTTATTGGTTGATATTGTGTGTTTAATTCACTTGTAGCATAATTCATACCATTCTTAGCAAGCGTGTACAACTACCCTATTAACCGTATAAACACCCTAACATTGTGATAGTAAGTTTTGCATGGTTAGGCACCACTGTACAATCTAGTTACAAAGTGATTTTATTAAAATCTCCATTAATACCTTATTTACCAGTATGACTGTTTTCACACTTTAATAGTGAGTGCTTTTGTACAATACAGTTGTGTGTCAATACAGATTTGCTCAGTATGTAGTTTTGTGGCATAAATAGATGATCTCTTCTGTTGGGCGGCTGATGTGTTGTACGTAGGTAGAGCTTATGTTGGGATTTAGCCCAGCATCCCCCGTGTTTACTGCCAAAGTGTGGCTCAAACACAGACTAAACTTACACATGCGAAGCTCATACCTTCATGTGCTCGTTTTATCTCACGAGGCTGTTTTCCTTCTCCAATCTCTCCGTCTCGACCATCAAAGGGCAATTTGTTGTGCCGGCATGTTTCTCACTTATCACCTCGGCATCTTGAACAACTTGCAGCCCCTCCGGGTTCATTTTTACAACAAACAAATGAGTTTTGATGTTGTCGGCACAAGCTGTCTCGAAAAAGCCAATGTCTGTTCAATGAATGTCAATGACACATTACCTTTTAAACTAGCTTGCTCTAATTAGTTCTTGTGGTTTTGAAAGGAAACGGGTCCAAAACAGACTTGTATTTAATCATTTTATGTACCTTATTGGATGTACCTGTGCTGAACAATGGCCATTTACTTCTTTCTCCGCAGGTTTGGTGGCGTGGAGACTCCTGGTGTGTGTGATTGTTTAAATTTAGCCGGTACGCTGTGGAGGATGGTAATGAGGAATGGTGCTTGTGCCAGACTCGTGACTTTCCACCTTCAGAGAAGTGTGCGGGTAGTCCCTGTGCCTGGTGATTGAATTAATGAGGTCTGGCTTTACCTGCCTCTATTTATAGACCGATAAGGTATGCCAGTGTGAGAATGAGGTGGGGGGCTAATCGTATTGTAGCCAATATCTGAGAAACGTGATGGAGGCCGAGGTTGTAATGTGGTACAGAAGTGAAGGTGACGAGGTGATTTAGCCTAATAATAGGGAGGGAAGATTATATAAAGGGATTTAAAGGGATCATAATTACCTCGACAGGACTGTCATAACCTTCTGGAATCATATCCCTGCTGAAAAAAACATCTTAGTCCAGCTTAAAATGGTCTTAGCTGCTTTAAACTTTGTCAAGTATGGATTTACCTGGTTTAGTTGGTCTCCCAGACTGATCAAGCTGGTATTTACCTGGTTTAATTGGTTTCCCAACCTGTTCAAACTGTTGTTTAGCTGGTTTAGTTGGTCTTCTAGACTGATCAAGCTGGTGTTTACCTGGTTTACTTGGTTTCCCAACCTGGTCAATCTGGTGTTTACCTGGTTTAGCTGATTTCTCAGACTAGTCACACTGTTGTTTAGCTGGTTTAGTTGATTTCCCAGCCCGGTCAGATTAGTGTTTACCTGGTTTAGTTGGTCTCAAAACCTGTTCAAGCTGGTGTTTACCTGGTATAGTTGATTTCTCAACCTGGTCAATCTGGTATTTACCTGGTTTAGTTAGTCTCCCAACCTGTTCAGGTTGCTGTTTACCTGGTTTAGTTGGTTTTCCAACCTGTTCACGCTGGTGTTAACCTGGTTTAGTTGATTTCCCATGATAGCCAAGGCGGTGTTTACCTGGTTTAGTTGGTTTCCCAACCTGTTCAGGCTGGTGTTAACCTGGTTTGGTTGGTTTCCTAGCCTGGTCAATCTGGTGTTTACCTGGTTTAGTTAGTCTTCCAAATAGTTTAGGCTGCTGTTTAATTGGTTTCCCGGAATAGTCAAGGTGGTGTTAACCTGGTTTAGTTGGTTTCCCAGCCTGTTCGAGCTAATGTTTACCTAGTTTAGTTGGTCAACCAGCTGGTGACTTAGCCAGACCAAATTAATGCCCAACACCTCTCTAAAATGAGCAAAGTAGACCAGCCTAATTAGCTTAGTGGCTAGCTAAGACCAACAAACCATCTTCATTTTTTAAAATCCTTATTCTGTGCTCGCAAACAACTGGAAAGATTGTGGAAAAGTCATGGCTTTGAGCTTTGAGACCATGCCCCCTGTAAGGAATATAGCAGATGTTGTAGTTATTTTCCTGTCTCTATGCTCAATGTCCTGTTTGTCAGGATTGGGCTATAAGAAGTTTTGAATGTTCATGTTTTCCAAGATTGAAACAGGAGTGTGTAGATGAAGGCTTGTGTTTGTATGCTATCTGACTGTGAGTGTATGTGTGTGGGCATGCTCTCCAGCTCTCAGAAACTAAAGGAAAATGGATGAACAAGCCAAGCTTGACAAACTAACATCCTTATAATTATTTTTTTAGTCGGCACTGATAGCGCCGTGGGCAGCACGGCGACATATAACGCTGTTGCGCTTCGAGTGTCCCGAGTTCAAGTCCCGCTTGGTAGACCTTTCCCAATCCCATCCCGCCTCTCACGCTCCCCACTTGGCTTCTTGTTAACTAACTGTCCTATCATAATAAAGGCAAAAAATGCCAAAAACAAATCTTAAAATTTAAAAAATAAATAAATAAAAGAATTATTTATAATATCAGTCTAATATCAGTGTTTTGTTTTATTTTACTTTCGTTTTATTTAAATTACAGAAAATGATTTTTAATAGTTTTAGTTAATAATACAGTGGCATGCACAACTCACGGTCAGGAAATAGATTTGTAAGCATATATGATTGTAACACTAATATGCCTGCATCTCACTCCAGGTATCATTAGAACTGGGCTGTTCAATAAAAACTTTCTATCTTTATACGCAACTTAATTTACATAATCGAATTAGCTATGGCACCCATTTGACACCAGTTTCTCAGTTACGAAATTAGTATGCAAATAAGATCCTGTGAAAACAAGCTCCCAGTTTAGACCTTTCTTATTCAATATATGTCAGTGACAGTATTGTTGAATAAATTATATGCAAAGTCATTTCATCACGATGATTGAAGTCATTCAGCCCCGATTTCACTTCATGCGAACTCAATAGCATATTTACAATACACCAGTTATAGATGTGCAGAAAGTGTTACATATTGAAAGTCAAATTTCATTACGGAATTTATTTAACGGTTCAATGACACAAATGCATATGTAAATGTAGCAATATTTTTAAAACCATTCATTTTTTAAAACCATTCAAACTTTCCTCTCCATTTTTCTTTTATACAGTGCAAAAAGTGCACAGAATAAGTTTTTAAACTTTTCACTCCATTTTTTTTTTTTTTTTTTTACATTTAGTGTTAGTATTATGTCTTGTGCTATTAACAGGGTCCAGAATGAACTTTTTAGCACCCATGTCAAGTGAATTAAGAACAAACACCTGCCATAATGTTTTTTGCTGGACTGTAAAACTTTGTTGTATTGTGTTTGTATTTTATTGTATATTGCATTTTTTTCTTTTTTTGCACAGGACATCTTTTTTAAAATGTAACATTTATTGTATTTTACATTTTATATAAAAGAATACATTTTAAATATAAAATAATGCAAAAAAAATTGCATTAAGCACTATGTAGTATTTTGCATTATTTTACTGTATTTCTGCACTTATTAAAAGAATACATTTTAAATGCAAAATAATGCAACACTATAATTACTGTACTTTTGCACGTAATAAAATCATACATTTGAAATGTAAAATAATGCAAAATTTAAGCATAATGCACTTTTGAAGTATTTTACTATACATTTGAACAAAATATATTTTAAATGAAAATAATGCACAACTTTGTGTTAAGTGTAAGGCTTGCTTTTACTGAAGAATACATTTAAAAAAAACGATGCATTAAAGCAAAAAGCATTTTGCATCATTTTACTGTATTTTTGCATTTATTGAAAGCATTTTTAAATGTGAAATAATTCAGAATGTATTTTGTATTAATACTTATGGCATTAATTATATATTTTTTTCTTCATCATGTTAACGGTATCATGACAAATGATCTAGTTGTTGTTTTTTTTCTAGCAGTTAACAGTATCACTCTTTGCATCATATAAATATGATGATAGATATACAGTAAGGGCATCTTCTGAATTTTCCTGATTTTAACTTTTTGCAGGAACCACCTCAGATCCCTTTGAGTCAGTGCTTTATTCAGTTCTTCTGAATTACCTCTGACGGTGGAGTGTGGGAGGAGAACGTCTTCCACTGACATCTATAAGCTCCATGGCCTGCCATTATCTTCTGAGCGTCTGTGGCTTTGGACAACCGGCGCATTAACTGACAAACGCCACCCCTAGCTGCCATTATACCCCCTGATAACCAGAGTGTGATTACCCCCATTCAGACTCAAGCTGCACCATGCTATTAGCTTATGATGAAGACGGTTGTGGATCCCTGATGCCGTCTGGCTCTGTATACGTGACGCATCCTGGTCACAGACAGTGCAGAGCCGGCTGGCATGAACGGAAGCTCTATTAAATTAGCTGACGCTGCGAGCTAAATTGAGTTTTTGGTTTATTTCGCGTTCTGTTGATTGCGTTAGCGTAGCATTAATTGAGAAAGTGCTAATTTTGAGTCTCCATGAAATTCTCTTCAGGGCAAAAACTGGCAGGATCTGAATAGAGGTATGGAGTTAGCATGGGGCGAATGTTGAAAATTAAGGTGATGTGCAAAATGTTTTCAGCCTAAGTTGATTTTCAAGGTGGTTTGAAGTGGAATTGAGGGAAACCTTTTTGACATGAGCATATAGGCCTGGAAGTATTACATGTCAGAGTGTGTCCTCTGAAATAAGCCAGTAGTAATTCAGTTTTAGTGTAGACAAAGGCCAGACACATATTTTATGCAAGTACACAAAGGTAAACACTGTGACAGTAGTTGAAAACTGACCGTGGAAGACGGTTATGCTGTCTGCTGGAATGTTTTTCTTTCTGTTCTGTCTTATTTTCATGCTTTTGTTTTTTCTTGTTGTTTGCTTTTTCATTTAACAACAATAATAATAAATGTTGTTTATTTTATATATATTTTAATTGATATTGACCTATATCGGATGATGATGATAATAATAATAATAATAATAATAATAATAATAATAGTAGTAATAATAAATATTTATTTTATATGATATTTATTTTAATTGATATTGGCCCTATATTGAATAATAGTAATAATATAATATCTTTTTCTCTTTTATCTTTACTATAGTAAAGAAATAGTATAGTAAATTTTAATGTTAAATATCATTGCATCCTTATAATGCATCCACATTGAGCGTGTTACAGTCACACCCAATCAAAAGGCATTTGATATACTGTTACATGGAGGATGACATTGGACCAATGACATTTCACGGTAGGCGGAGCTATCCAGCACAGTGCTGCAGCAATTACTATAAATGGCATAACGTTTGTCAAGATAACTGTTTACAATGAAAACTCAGATTTACATTGGCCGATGATCTTTTATCACTTGTCGTTTCTCCTGTAGCTGTTCAGCTTCATTTGGACCTCTCTTCCCGATGATTTCTTACAGTCAGGAATATTGTGACTCCACCCCAACCCTCTCTCTTTGTCTCTATCTCTCTCTCTTTGTCTTTCTCGGCATCTCTCTCTCTCTCAGAGGGTTAGCTCTGACAGCTGCACAGAGTTTGACTCATTGGTATGTCTCACGAAGCGCCGAAAGAGAGAATGAGTGGAGAATGCAGATGGGCAAAATAAAGCACAGCGCTGGCCGGAAGATGCCCTCATCATTAAAACAACACCTGCTTCCCTCTGCAGCATCAGCGCGTCAATTAAACCCATGCAAACCCATCAGACCAGCCACTTTCTCTTCGTCCTCAACAGGTGGAGGGTGCGTTTACGTCTAGTTACCCAAAGGAACGTTTTTCCAGGATTTTGTTGATAATAAGTAGAGAGTATTTTGCTGAGTGTGTTTTGTGTGCTGGTATCTTGGCTGGTTTTGGTCTGTTGTGGACAGCTGTCTCCCAAAGCTTTCCATATTCTTCATATTCTGTCCAGTGGTTAGTTGGCAGCAGTGACAGGCCGATATTTGCCTCCTTAAATTGATTTCCAGAAGCATTTTTTATTTTAGAGCATTTTTCTTCCTTTATTTTATGTTTGCATTATCTTTAATGTCAAATTCTTACATTTTAATCAATAAATTCAAATAGAGTGATGAGATATCAATCTAAAGAAATTAGTATCAACAAAATCCATTTTTGCACAACAGAAGCTGCCTATAAAACAGCGTATTTATGTATGTAGCCTGAAATTTTGATGACATAAATGATGCTTTGAGATTAAGGTTTTAAAAAAATGTTAAATATTAAATTGTTTTGTAATTAAATGACAGTTTATTTATAAAATATAAATGATAATATATATATTTATATTTGAATATGTAATATACGTAGCTATCTATGGATATATGTATATATGTGTGTATGTGTGTGTGTGTGTGTGTGTGTGTTTGTGTATGTATGTGTGTGTATGTGTATATGTATATGTGTGTGTATGTGTGTATATATATATATATATATATATATATATATATATACATACACACACACACATATATAATATATAATATATATATATATATATATATATATATATATATATATATATATATATATATATACATACACACACACACACACACATATATAATATATAATATATATATATATATATATATATATATATTAGAAAAACAGTTCGGGCGGAAAAAAACCCGAACAAATGCGGTTCTCCACACACGGTTCGGCACGTGCTAGGACCGCGGTTCAATTTAAATCTGACAACGCATCTGCAATATGCAATACGGTAACACGTAAAAAAAACAGGGTTCGGCTAATGTATGCTTCTGTTGATGGATGCGAATTCTGGCTTCCCAGTACATTACAACAACAGCGATTATTTAAAAAAAAAAAACAAAAACAAAAAAAAATTAAGTGGACAAACCATTCACTCTTGTTCAATGCGAGTGCCGTATGCTGGATTATGAGCATTTATTCCGTCATCACCCGGGTGCTGATAGCGCGCGCGCACAGGTGAGACCTGAGTAGCACACGTTGATATCTGTGTTTAAACTAAAGTCATGTAAGCTTTGCCAGTTTAAACATTTAAGAGCCAGAGGACGCGAGCTCACTCGCGCAGTGAGAAGATTTGTGCGTGCGCTCATCAGAAGCGCGCAAACCCGCGCCTCAGAACGCGCGCAAATATTAAGCTCTCTCTGAAGTATTGTGTTTTAATGGACAAATTCACACAAAAATTATGTCAAAATGCTCGTCTTGGTAAGTATCCTATAACAGACATAGCCGGCTGAACGTACAGTATCAGTGCACTGGATCAGTGCATTCTCTTAAAGTGACAGCACTTTCTTAATATTAATCAAACAGCAACAACAAAGAAATCACTCACTGCTCTTGATTGAATCGCTTTTGTAACTTTAATAAAGATTAATCTTTAATTTATACAGTCAAATATGCAATGCTGTTTTACATTTGATTACTTTATTCAATTTATGTACATAAAAACTAATGCTATAGACCTACCTAAAAAAAAAATCCTGAAAATCAGTTTATTTTATTTGTATCTTTACTCTATTGTATTTATTTATGCTGTTGCTTGTAGTTAAATAGATTATTCTTATTTTCTTTATTTTTATTTGACACTGACAGTATAGTTTTTCCCTAAACATACCGAACCGTACCGAAACCGTGACTCTAATACCGTGATACAAACCGAACCGTGAAAAAGTTGAACCGTGCCACCCCTAATATATATATATATATAACTTGTATGTAAATTATAAATTATTGATCATCACATTTTATTACTTTTATACTTTATTTTTAATTGATATTGGCCCATGTCGGATTAAAAATAAATGAAATATAATTCATTAATAATTTGATCATTTGTTTTTCCATCTAGATTTTGTTTCTTGTTTCTTGCTAGTTTTTGTTTCAGTGTTTCTTTTTTATTTATTTTTTTCTTGTCTTAAAATAATAAAATACGAATATGAATAAATAAGAAACTAAAACTGCCATTTAGTGACAATTTTAATGAGTGAGTCTTTGAGTCGTTTGTTCAACCGATTCATTCAAATGATTGATTCACTCAGGATCGAAGCAAGTGATTGAATCATTGAATCGCTGATTCATTCAGTACTGTTTGTTTTTTGCATATTGAATGACTTGATTGTCAGCTTCTGCATCATTAACGCAATAATTATGCTATAATAGTAGATAATATCACACACGCTGTCTGTGTTTTCTTGCCACTCAGGTTTTGTTTTTCCTAAAGCAGGTTCATTGACACGGTGTCTCTCCATATCCGTTGTGTCTTCCGGATGATTTTGATCTCACCAGGTTTCGTTTTATTAACTCTGGCCTCTCATCTGATTGTTTATCGTAGCCATCGACTGTATTTCTGTCTTGCTTCCATTAGCCAGAGCGGGCTGAAGACGTGCCATGAGTCACTGTGTGTTGGCTGTCACACCTGTCTTTCTCCCACCGGTCACTGTTGGCCAAATATAGTCCGGTCCTGTGGAGGAAAGCACTATGGGATAGCTCTGGCACGAAAGCGTACGTGTTCGGGAATGCCTATAGACGTGTTTTCTCGGTGTAAAGTCGTCCTGTTGACCTCGCTCGGCGTTTGGATTCTGTCCTTGTCCTCGTTTTGGCCCGTTTAAATAGCGTAGCAGATGTTTTTTGTTTACAAGTAGTCGAGGGAGTGTTGGGAACGGAGCCACTGAAGCTAGTCGGTCCCTGAACGTGGTTCGTCCCTGGACGAGAGGGTAATTTGATCTTTTACATTAAAAACTTTGAGACTATAAAAGGACACAAAGTACTCGAGCGTTCCCAGGAATCCTCCTGTGAAGTGCTGCGAGGAAACGAGGAAAAACGCTTATCACAAGCACACACGCGATCAAGCTTTCCTTCAAAGTGTCATTTTGTCCAGTCTGATGTAATGTAATGAGCAAAAGAGGCTCGTTTGGATGTTTCTATATTAATACATGTGTGATGCTGCAGTATGAGGAGGACACTGCGTTCTTTCTTTTATTTTTCTTTTGTTTTAGTTTGTCCTTTCTTCCTTACATTACTTAGTCCTTTCTTCATTTTGTTTGATCTTGCTTTTTTCAATCTTTTGTTATTTCTTCAATGTTTGTTCATGCTTGTTTGCTTTATCTCTTGCTTTATTCTCACTTTTGTCTTTTGTTCTTCCATCAGTTTGTTTTTGTGTTCTTGCTTGTTTGCTTTATCTCTTGTTTTCTTTATCGCTTGTTTTATTCTCAGTTTTTCCATTTGTTCTTCCTTCCTTTGTTTCTCCTTTCTTGTTTGATTTGGTTGTTTTGTACTTCCTTTCTTCCCACCCTCACTCCTATCCTTCCTTCTGTCTTTCCTTCCTTTCTTTCCTCAGTTTTTTTTGATGTTGCTTGTTGGCTTTCTTTCTTGGTTATTTCTTTAACCTTTCATATTTCCTTTCTTCCTTCATTTATTCATCATTCCTTCTGCTCTTTATTGCTTTAATTTATTCATTGGTTTGTTTTTCTTTTCCTTTCATCCTTTTGGTTGTTTGTTTGTTTGTTTGTTTGTTTGTTTGTTTGTTCTTACTTTTTTCTATTACCTAATTTTTTCCAAGTGCTTTCTCTCCATCCATTCCCTTCTTCCTCTGTTGTTTTGTGTTTTGTTCTTTCTTGCTTTCATGCATTCCTTGGTTAGACATTCCTTCTTTCCTTCCTTCCTTCCTCTCAGTTGTTTGTGAAAAGATTGAATTGTGATATTTCTATACTTTATAGTCTTGTGAAATATATACTTTAAAATACTAAATCAAGTATCTATCTATCTATCTATCTATCTATCTATCTATCTATCTGTCTGTCTGTCTGTCTGTCTGTCTAACACACACACACACACACATATATATGTATATGTATGTATATATGTACGTATATATAAAAGCACATACATACAGCATATATATTTGGAAAATATTTACGTGTATTTACATGTATATATTTGCATTCATATAATTTATATTATTTATAAATATATTTATTATATAAACATAACATATTATTCTTAAATATATACATGTGTGTGTGTGTGTGTTTATATATACATAATAAATATACACAGTACACATATATTATGTGAACAAAAGCTTTTATTTTGGATGCGATTAATCGTTTGACAGCACTA
>JAFVLL020014862.1:0-22813 GCA_021397915.2 Tor tambroides | reverse complement strand
TGTTTATAACATCAGTGGCCGTTTTAACTACCAAAAACTCAAATAAAATAAGTAAAACAGACGTAATCTTATAACCATCTCACGGGGAAAAGTGTGGGCGTTAAAACACCCACATCCCCCACGTGTGCGACGCCCCTGGCCACTCCCCTAGCTTCTTGCTGTCGCTATGGCAAATATCAGCTGCTTTGTTAAAAAAAAATACAATAAAATTGAAATACACAAAATGAATGGTGACAACACAGAATAACATACTAGACTAGTGATCATCATATCCTTTTTACAGTTTATTTTACAGGCTTTGTGATAAGTCTTTCTTTTTTTCACAAAACCTTTTCTCTCGAGAAACCATGTCAGTTTCAATTCAAAGTTCAAGTAGTAGCATGATACTTTATTAGCATGGGTGTGAGTGAGGCAGATCCGGTGATGACGCAATAGCAGCGACTCTAACAATGGAGGCAAGATTAGTTTTGACTGCACGAGGAGTTTGAAAAATAGATTCATGGCGTCTGAATTATAGGTCTCAAAGTATAAATGCAAGGAAGTTGTTTTGTCTTTTTTTCTCCTCTTGTTTGCTTTCTAAGAAGAAAACCAAAGTGGATAATATCGACAGATTGGAAAGTTTCATTGACTCTTACTTCAATTACTACAATATGCCGACCTCAAGCGCTTCTTCTACCACTTCTCAAAATGAAGACACTAACCCGGCTAAGCGGAAAAAGAAAGACTCTGCTACAGATACGGAAGATTTGCTGACTACAGATATGGAGGTTAGTGTCTTACAGTCCATCAATAAGAAGCTGGATTTGCTTGAGGCCATGCATTCGGAGATAAAATACATTAAATCCAGCTTGAATTTTGCATATGATCAAATTGAACAACTTCAAACAGAAAATAAATCGTTGCAGATTTCAGTCGCAACACTTACTAAACAAGTTGATAGTCTCACTTCTGAAAATGGAAGAATCGGTGAAGTGCTAATTGAGATTCAATCTAGGAGTATGAGAGAGAATTTGATCTTCACTGGAATTCCTGAAAATTCTCCCTTCAATGATCCAGAATCACTCATCAGAAATTTCATGATCTCGAAGCTCAAACTTGATAAAGAAACTGTTGAATCGATCTCCTTTCAACGGGTGCACAGAATTGGCAAATTAGCCAACAAAGGCCCTCGTCCTCTAGTTGCCAAACTGGAGCACTTTAAGCATAAAGAGATCATAAAAAGTAAAGGAAAAGAACTTAAAAGATCGAACTTCGGGATTAATGATCACTATAACTATATCTAATACAGAAACAGCAAAGACTGAACAATAAACGTGCATACTTAAGTGTGGACAAACTATATTTACTGATGGTCAACTTTATCGGGATCCTGTGGTAACTCCGTGGCTGTATTAAGATTTATGTGCAGCTTTATTATCGAAGTGTGAGTAATTCTATTGCCTCGAGCAAAAGGGTGGGGAAAAAAACCTAAAAAACTCATAGCTACACATTGCCCTTGTTTGTTGCTAACGATTGTGGTTTATGTATGTTTTTTTGCATTGTTTTGTTGTTATATGGAAACATGCTGCCGTTTTGCTTATGGAATCGCATATGTGAAGTTGGAATGAGTAGGAATGTAGTTAACCTAGTTTTAATTGGCCTCAGAGATTATTTAATGATAGTGATATTCAATTATTGTACTTATTTAGATATGATTTTTAAATGTATGGTGATTTAAAGTTAATCATGTTATATGTACACACTTAACTTTGTCTCATGGAATGTTCGGGGTCTTCGCACACAGGAGAAGAGATTGAAAATTTTTAATCATTTATTGAATTTGGGCTCGGATGTTTGTTTGCTGCAAGAAACTCATCTTTCACACTCAGATGATCATTTGATTAATTATGGTTAGTTTACAAAACTCTTTTCATCTTCTTTTAATTCAAGACAAAGAGGGGTCACTAGCCTAATACATAAGAAGATACCGTTTACTCTTAACAATACACTGACTGATATAGAAGGTAGATATGTTATAATATTTTTAACAATTTATAATAAAAAGTTTACTATTGTTAATTTATATGGTCCTAATAAAGATGATCCTGAATTTTTTCACTCACTTTTTTCTCAGATTTCTAGTTTATCGAGTAATTCAGTCTTATGAATTGGTGGTGATTTTAATGTAGTGTTAAATCCAATTTTAGATCGTTCTAACAATGCGACTGATAGAGCGCATTCACGATCGGCGATTATAGTAAAACAATATATGGAAAATTTGGGACTTGGAGACTGTTGGAGAATTAAAAACAAGACCGCTAATGAATATTCTTTCTTTTCTCCCGTACATAAGTCATTTTCACGATTTGATTTCTTTTTGTTAAATAATTCTAGTATTCAGGATATTTTTGGCGTTACAATTCATCCTATAATAATTAGTGATCATGCACTTATTTCATTATAGTTAAAGGTTGATAAATTTAATTTTAAAGGTCCTTCTGTGTGGTGTTTTATCATTACTGGAGGATCCTAAGTTTGTTACCTATATAAGGAAAGAATGGGACTTTTTTCTTAAAGATAATGACACCCCTGATATTTCATCATCTGTGTTATGGGAAACCTGGAAAGCAGTAATTAAGGGAAAAATTATCGCATACTCTTCCCATAAGAAAAAACAAGAGAGTATTTTAGAAAATGATTTAGAGGAAAAATATAAAATATTAATAGACTTATATACTAAAAAATCTCACACACACACACACACAGACACAGAGAGAGAGTGTGTCATCAAAAAGAACAACATACAAAACAACCTACACAGTATAAAAAACTTATGATAGATGAAAAGAACACTAATCAAAATTAGACAACACTTACAGATACCTACAAGTTATTGATATTAATTTGGCAATCTACATAATTTCCTTAATTATCTGACAAACACTATTTAACTGACAGCTTAACTTGCAGTTTTCACTTTGCAAGATGGTGAGCCGTTCTAAAGTGACTGAAACCCTCTAACACACTGGTCTCAAACTCAGTTCTCAGAGGCCACAGCTCTGCACAGTTTAGCTCCAACTCTAATCAAACACACCTGATCCAGCTAATCAAGCTCTTCAGGATCACTAGAAACTTCCAAGCAGGTGTGATTTGGAGCTGGTTGAGCTAAACTCGGTAGAGCTGCGGCCCCCCAGGAATTGAGTTTGAGACCAATGCTCAACAGCAGGTTGTCAAGATGAAGGCCAATAGCAGCCATTTCTCCAAGAGTAGTTGGTCGCTCCAAATCTGTGATTTCTAGAATACTGGATCTTACAATGTCACTAACTCATTCAAGTCCTCCAAAAAGGCTGATCGTCCATGAAAGACAAATGCATGAGAGGACAGGATAATGCGGAGAATCCTTCAATCGGTTCAACACCGCAGCTGGAATTGCTTGCCAGTTCAGCACTGAACAGGTTAAGGATCTGTGTCTCGACATGTAAGAGAATTTACTGAAAACCCACTCTGCAGTGACCAAACCTCTCATCAGCAGAAAGAATCAAAAGTTGGGTGCTAATACAGCTTACAGCAGGGTAGCAACATGTGGTTACTTCCCTGTGTTCATCTCTCCCATTCAGCCTGCAATTTTCATGCAAAGAGGTAGGTGTGTTTGACTGAGCAGCACTGCGCGTGGAGCCAGACGAGGGCATCGCGTAGAGCCCGAAAGCATTAGGATCCATCTGCTCTTCTGGCGGCTCGCCGGTACTGTGATATCATACACTGATCATTCTGCGCAGCGCCGCCTCAAGTCGAACACACCTAATATGTGTCACATTGCAAAACAGGCAAAGTACCTTGACCCTGAAAACATTGAAATAAAAAACAGCAGGCAAGAGTCCTGATCTTAACCCACTAAAAATCTCTGGAAAATCTCGTTATTGTTATGGCTAAGAAACCTATTAACTGTGGAAGAGATTAGAAGAAGTGTGGATCAAGATCACACCATTTAAAAAAGAAATAATGTGTGTGTGTGTGTGTGTGTGTATACATATCAGATGAAAGTTGATAAATATATTATGTTCCTGAAAAAGTCCTTTTTATAAATACATATATACAATAAAGTAATTATTTACTTAACTATGCATATATAATTGTATCTCTGAGTGCAAATCTCAGCTCTTTTGCTCTTTTTGTCAGACCCAATGACTGTGCACTTCTGTTATTTTCTATGCAAACACTCCTTCATGCCCTGTACACCTGATTGTGGACAGTGCAGTTAATTTTGAACAGAACTCACATGTTGTTTCCCTATATATTACACAAATCGGTTGTACACCGCTACTGACCACACAACTCACACAAGTTTTATGTGAAGATCTAAGTGTTCTACAGGTCAGTTAACTGATCTTAGAAAGTTTGTGAATGAACCCTAAAGACAAACATATGATGTACAAAAACAAAGAATCAACCAATTGATTATGCTTCATCAGCTTCTATAAAACAGTTGAGTAGAATATAAATCTGGACATTATTGGTTTAGAAAAGAATTCATAACATTCATAATCATTAATATGTATCTTGCATGAAATTTTTTTAATGGGATTTTTTTTACGGGAATTTTTATATCACTTGTCTGATTGAAAAAGTATAAGTAAATATTGATATTTATCAAGATAAATAGATTATGTAGAAGCATTGTTCAGTATTAGTTCATATTACTAATATAGATGTTAACAAATAAAAAATTAGTGTAAAGTGTTTACAAAAATTCTTCTGTATGCATAATAAGGTACTGGCACAAAGACACAATATTCACCAGCTTCTGTTGGTAAATATATGTTTGACCGCTGTCACTCAGATGATCTATTCTAGTGTTTTCATTTTGAATGATTGGTTACTTTGTCTGTTTTTTTTAGATGATGAAATACTTTCTTGTCTATTGTCTTGTATTCTTGTCAAAATACTTTGTGTCTATTTTCACTGAATTGGAGCAGTTCATATGTTTATTTTTTTTAAAAAAAGGCAAGGACTCCTTCATTCAAACTAAAAGCTCGCCTGAGAGTGACTGCACAAATGTGGCTGTCATCAGAAGCCAGAATTTGGATGGAGAAAATTTGGAAAGCAATTTTATATTTATTTCCCAAGTAGCATTAAGTGAAAATATAGCTTTGTTTATTAATGGTGCATGTATTTTCTCACCTTGTGTTATTGGGAAAATAAGTGATGGACTGCATAGTAAAAATTACATTAAAATCGATTCACAAACCAGTCAGAACGGCCAATTTTTTTGAAATTGAGATTTATACATAATCTGAAAACTGAATAAATGCTTTCCATTGATGTATGTTTGTTAGATAGACAAATTTGACTGAGATAAAGAACTATTATAAATATGAAATATTTTACAAAATATTGAAAAAAAATCACCTTTAAAATTGTCCAAATTTGAAGTAATTAAATGCATATTACTAATAAAAAATTAAGTTTTGATAAATTTATGGTAGGAAATGTACAAAATATCTTCATGGAACATGATCTTTACTTTACAATAATTTTGACTCATACAATGTATTGTTGGCTTTTGCTACAAATATATATATATAAAATTGTTCATGCACAGCTTACAAAAAATACATGCCTATATATATATATATATATACGTGTGTGTGTGTGTGTGCTTCCATATATGTATATGTGCTTCATTCAAAAATATCTTTTTACTATTACAAAAGAGACATTTTTTACATAAATGTTTCAAATATAATATATGTACAAGACTTTTGATTTCCAGTATATACACAGTTATCATCATTGAATTTCTTTCTTTACATCATCTTTTGGAGAGAAGTTTCTAGCCCTTTCAGTGTCTCAGCAATCAATCAATCATGTAAATGGACTAAAAAGCACAAACATTGGCTGATCAATACAGAGTCCTGGCACTATTCTGAGTTTCTTAGACATCATCATTTCAGCCATCAGCACAGACAAACAAGTCTGATCCTTCTAATCTGGAACTTCACTGTCAGAATTGCACGAGCTGTCGTAGAAAATCCCGGCCATGTAGGGAAACTTATGGATGTTTGGGTTCAGTTTAAAATTCAGGCACAGGTACCAGGAATGTCGCGAGGTTGAACAAATCCACAAACACTTTGTAACGATCACTGAAAGATGAGAGAACAAGAATTCTCATTCTTGTGGGTCAATCTTATAAGAACTTTCTGAGGTTAAAGTGTTACTGTTTATCAAAGAGATTTCCAATCACTGCGTGAACTCCAATAACATAACAAAATGTGTCAAACACTTGTAAACCATATCAGCGAAGATAAGTGAGCATTATGGATGATAATGAGATAAGGATGAGGTGATGAGCTGTAATCATGCCACCATAGAGTAAGATGATGACCAAACAACACAAAAACCCCAGAGTAGTTATATCTCAGCCTTGGAACTCCCAAACTCAAAACGCTTTCTTTCAGTAATAGCACACTGATACTTCAGACAGGCATTCTATGTGGAGCAAAGGCACTGTTGGTTTACCCCTTTGTCAGTGGCAATGTGAGTTAGTTTAATACAGTTTTATGAGACACAAGTTGTTTGATTCAGTATGACCAGGCCGAGTTGCTTTTGGTAAGCCTTGAGCAAGTGTCTTGCTCTAGCTGTGAGCGAGCATCCATATGTATAAAATGCTGTTTTGTAATTTGAATAATGGATGATAAATGACAGAGTTAATACAATCAAAGCTCAAGGCAGGGTGTTGTTCTCCCTCAGCAATCCAATAAGCTGCTTTTTGCTCCTTCTTTTGTGTTGCATCTTTCATAAATCATTACAAAAGCTATAGATCAAATACATGTTGTCAGTTAAGGATTACTTATTGCAGAGCACTATTAAATATAATTTTTGCAGGAAGGCATTTTCAAATTGGAACACACTTGATGTTGTTGTATAAGTAGGCTGAATGATCAGTTATTGCATGCAACCCTCCAACCAAAAGAAGACATGCAAAGTGTTCAGGATTATTACTGCTCTTACACCTTCACCTTTAAGACATGCTGTATAGCAAAAAAGCCTTAAAATGAGTCACAGAAGATGTTTTCTAGTTGACAGTAATTTATTTGGGTGGATAAAGTTTTAATTCCATGTAGCATAGTGGTGGATGTCATTGTAGTGACACTGAGAGGAAGACAAACCTGACTTGTGTAAGATTTTACAGTTTGTTAGAGGCAATAAACTCTGGCCCCCTCAAAGTAGCAGAAAACACTTTCAAATTCAGCATTTATTGTCCAGTGTCCTTTTGTCTGAATAATTTCGTTATCAACTTGCTAACCATCCTGCTTTAGGTTAGAACATTGCAGGATTCAAATGAACAGACTTATCGCTTCTGTTCTGAAGTTTTACTGTTCTACAGAAGTCTTTTGGAATGATCTTTAGAGCAGTGGTTCTCAACTAGAGGGCCAGGAACCACTTGGGGCCTTAGCAACTTCAGAGAGCTACAAAATAAGACAAAATATGCTTTAAAGTAATCTAAAGCCATTAAATTCTGCATGTGCTTGTCACTGGATTTTATTTATTTATTTATTTATTTATTATTTAATATTTATGGTTTATTATTTTAGTTTATTTATTTATTTATTTATAATTTGTCCACTCAACAACTCATCATTTGAATTTAATCCAGAATTTAAATGCGTCATTTATAGACCTGGGCAATTCATAGAAGTTAATAACATTTTTATAATGATTTTTTTTTCACCGTGAACACACACCCGGAGCAGTGGGCAGCCATTTATGCTGCGGCGCCCGGGGAGCAGTTGGGGGTTCGGTGCCTTGCTCAAGGGCACCTCAGTTGTGGTATTGAGGGTGGAGAGAGCACTGGACATTCACTCCACCCACCTACAATTCCTTTCGACTACGAGTCCGACTCTCTTACCATTAGGCCACGACTTCCCCCAATTGTCCCAATTCCTCCAATTGGCGCTGGTTTTACTCAATGAAATGGTAAAATGCTCATGAAGTGACTCTCAGAGCTGTTCTGGAGATGTTGTTTATGTATTTATGTCCTCATTGAGACGGCAGATCCTGAAATCACCGTGCTGCACGCAGTTTTCAGTGTATTTTAGTAAGAACTAAAGGCTTCGTCATTCATTCATTCACAGACATACTTAGAACATACAGGATTCATATCTGAATCGACTTTTGCGGCTTAATATTTACATATACTGGTCCATATCGCGATTTGATTTAAGTGTAATGACCTACTTTTGATTAATTCATCTAAACTTTGACAAATTCCATCACATTTCGTGTTAAACTGTAAATTCCGTTTTTTTTACTGTATTCCGAGATTCCGTCCGTGTTTTCTGCATCGCGGAAATCATAGGGCTGTACACGTCAAGAACCGGGTTGACCGAGTGCTAGGTACCACCGGTACTTAAAAAAACCTGGTACCGTGACGTTTTCATTTCTTTAGTACCGACTTGGTACCGAAGTACCGGATCTTTTGAATTTTCGAAAAATGCTGCAGAGGACTAAACTTTTTATCTTTGTACTGCAAAAAAAAAAAAAAAAAAAAAGGTTGAGAAAAGTTTAAAAATCAAGGCAGCATGATGCCTTAACGTTCTTGTCTTTTCAGCAAGGATAATTGTCTTCTGTGCTTTAGCCAACTTGGATTTGTTAAATGCTAAATGTCTCCTTCAGTCAGTAAGCTCTTGTAATGGCAATTGCTGATCTGTTGTTCAGCAAATTTTCAATTAGCAATACTGGAAATGTCCATTTGTCTTTATCATGCAGTTTTAAATGACTGCTTGGAAAGGCTGCCTGCCTCTGAGGGAGAGGACATCTTGAAACATAAGATGCTTCTTTTTGGACACAAGTAGATCCACAATAAAAATGTAAGTCAATAACCATCAATCAAATAATCAGATGGTCACTGAACATCACAGCACAACAAGAAACTAGCAGTGATGACAAAAATAAGATCATAAAACTGAAACCCCAGGCAGTAAAGCAGTAATCTTATCACAGTAACTTTTGAATGCAGTACATGCTGGGAGCTCTATGTGTTTGATATATATTAGGCATTTGTTCATATACTAATGTAGCTAAAGACTTTATTTTTGCCTGAGTGTACATCATTTTAAAGACATTTTTCAAAGTTATTGTTCATGTCTTTGTGTGGAACTTTTTTTAAAGGAATAGTTCACCCAAAAATGAGAATTTGCTGAAAATCTACTCACCCTCAGGTCATCCAAGATGTAGCTGAGTTTGTTTCTTCAACTGAAAACATTTGGAGATATGTAGCATTACATCACTTGCTCTTTAATGGGTCCTCTGCAGTGAATGGGTGCCATCAGAATGAGAGTCCAAACAACTGATTAAAACATCACAATAATCCACAAGAATTCAGTCCATCAATTAAATTGAAATGAAGTGAAAAGCTCAATGTTTGTAAGAGACATCCATAATTAAGACATTTTTAACTTCCAAAATATTGCTTTCTCCTATGAAAAAGGCATCTCACCTGAATCAGGAGCAAAATATGCACATATCAAGCACTGTTTACATGCAAAAACAGTTCTAAACAAATATGTTGGTGGATTTTGATGTGAGAGGACAACAGAAGATAGACTTTTTCTAAGAGGCGTTATAAAATGGATGGGGAAATAACTACTGCGCATAACCTTAGTGTTGAAACTGATGTTCATAATGTTGCACAGTGTTGATAAGCATATTAAAATGCTAAGCTAAACTGCTGTAATGCAGTGGTTTTCAAACTTTTTAAAGAGCGACCCTATTTTTTTTCTTTTTAAATTGACGTGACCCTATAGGCATGCATATATATATATATATATATATATATATATATATATATATGTGTGTGTGTGTAAGGAATAATTGACGACGGGCCGTTGAATTATTAGAAAAATAATGCACACCTGAAGTGGTGATGACCATTACACCTCGGGTGTGCATTATTTTTCTAATAATTCAATGGCCCAAAGTCAATTATTCCGCTTATACTACGGTTGCCACACCTCAAGACATCGATCAGATGATATATTTCAAGGCATTCGTTCGGTTTTTCCACTTAAATCGCTATTGTGAGTAGGATTATTTCTTCCGCATCTTATCCAACACCTCCGTTGCTAATTCCAAAACGTCATTTTAAACCCTAGTAACGGAGGCTTGAGCCGTTGATAGCAGACTAATGCAGTTAATACAGTTAATAACTAAGTTATGAGAGAGAGAGAGAGAGAGAGAGAGAGAGAGAGAGAGATTAACGTTACCTCTGTGAGTCTGTGCGTCTCTCAGTAGTGTTTGGCAGCAATGTCTCTAGTAATAGTGAAACTTTAAGTTCATTTTCTTTGCGAACAGCTCCGTTGTTGTTACCTCGCTTGTGAGAAGTCATGTAGATTTTAAGTGCAAAACTATACTGATAAAATCGTCAGAATAGCGCTAACATTAGCGCGTATGTTAACGTGTGTGCAAACTGTCTGTGAGGGAGAGAGAGAGAGATAGAGAGAGTATGTGCTTTCCATGCATAATAAAACGTAATTTTGTGGCAAAAACATGGATATGATCTGTCGTTTTTATCCTTTTGTTTACTATATTTATTTGTTTGGCCAGTGTCGTTGTGGGTTTTGGTTCTTTTGCTGTTTTAGGCTGTAAGGACCTTTGAAATAACGTAAATCATTTGGCGAAGTGATATGGACATGTAATGTGGTGCCTGGAACTACGTTCGCCGTGCGTTTCCCTGAAAATAATTGCACACCTTAGAACGTTCGTCAGCCAATCAGATTCAAGCATTCAATGGCCCCATAGTATAAATATATATATATAGGCCTATAGGGTCACGTCAATTTAAAAAAGAAAAAAATAGGGGTGCTTTTAAAAAAGTTTGAATATATATATATATATATATATGAAAAAAAAAGAAAGACAGATAACTACGCCACAGAGACCCGGAAGGATGTTCTGTTCCAGAGTCCAATCACTGTCGGTGCTTCTGAAATAAGTGATGCTTTGCCTTCATGCACATCTATTTTGACATATATTTTGTCCAGTCCATAGTTATGATTATCACTATGTCAGTCATTGCAATTTCAAGAGAATATGCGGATGTCACTCCCGAAACAGCAAGTACGCCACATAATGGTCTCCTTAGCAGCATAAAAAACGAAACTTTTATTTAAATTCTGATTGGAATATAGCAAAGAACGCACGCAAAGTGCTCTCCGTTAATCACCGAAAATCTGTCACTCATTTATTTCACTCGTTTATCGCGATCTCAGAAAATTTCGCTATAATCAATGAATCTCTCAACACGGCACAATTAATCTCTTATTTACATCACCTCTGCACTTTGCACATTATAATGAGAGGATTCCAGAACTCAGGACTGAACAAGCGGTGAGTGGATTCTGACTAAATGAAACTCCTCTGACTGCCCATTGGATTACAGAAATCAACAGATATTTCTGTCATTGAGTACAATTGCATGCTGTTTTTGTACAAAATTTGTGATTGCGTGCAAAAACAGCACGCAATCACAAATATACATTGGATTTTGGCACAAGTCGGCTGCCGCTTACTTTCGTTTTGTTGTTTATGTTTATTTAATTATTAAAGTTGAGTTTGCCGGTTCCCGCTTCCTTCTTCCCTGAATCTTGAACTTTTTTACACACGTTTTCCTTAAATCATCCTGGCGACCCATTTTTTAAGTCTCGCGACCCACTCAAGGGTCGCAACCCCGGGTTTGAAAACCACTGCTGTAATGCAATAGTATATTATGCTTTGCTAACTTCTACTATACATGTACCTTACTTCTATGTACCTTCTTGCCGTTTAGCAGATGCTTTTTATCCAAACCGACACGTAGTTCACTAATTGCACTCCCAGAGCAACCTGCAGTTAAGTACTATGCTCTGAGGTGAAATGGTGATAGAGATGAAGGACGATTTTGTAACCAGGCAACCAAGTATTCCTCGTCCACCACTTGGATTCAAACCTGCAGCCACTTTGTCTTGCCTCCCAACATCTCCAATTCCAACAAGCTCCGTCAGACAAAGTTTACTTGTTTACTTTCACCCAGACTGCACCAGCAAAAACAGCCCCACACATGCAGTCCCTCAGGGCCTGTCTGCCATATAGGAGGCTGGCGATCTGCTGTGTTTCTATGGGGAGAGAGTGAGAGAGCAAGGTGTATCTTTTGAGCAGCTGGTGTGAATAATACGGGTGCCACTCTGGACCCCGAGCATTTAATGAGAGTAATCGTGGGTACACGAACAAAGACAGAGTGGCAGCATAGATTACGTGGTAAATCTAAGGGATAATGAAGAATCCTGGGACTCAGCGCAGGCCTTGTAATAAATTTGCGGCTGTAAGAACCCACAATTACCTCTGTCACATGGCTGCTGTTTTGCAGCAGAAAGGCAGGGGATGCATTTCTCCTCAACGCCGTTAATGATTAAAGGCTTGTGGAATGGATCATTAGGTTTCGGGTAAGTCAGATGCAACACAAAGACGATGGACAGCAACACTCTTGTAGCATTTGTAAAAGAGATGGCTACACAAACACACATTTTCCATTTAATTGGACACACTGTGTTTCCAGCTGCTGGGGTGAATATAAATGACCGTGGAATTGCGCAAGCGGAGGAAGACTGTTTTACTGATAAGCTTAGAAGCAAAGGTTTGCGGACAAAAGAGAGAATATGATGAGAATATGATAAGTCTTTTGACTTTAGTGGCTGTGGAGGGAAATATAGAGTGTAAAAAAACGAGGCGTTTGTAGAGCTTAAAAAATTTAATCCATCGATTCAAGTGTCTTTAAATGCCTTAAGTGCTTAAAATGTCAAGTTGCCATGTCATAAAATCAGTAAATCTGAAAGTAATTGTTATATATGCAAAATAATTGTTCTATGCAAGGTGTTTATTCTATTTATGTATGTCATCCCACGTTTTCTATAAAAAAATGCACATAGATATTCACATCACAAAAATATCATAGTTGGTTAGCTAACTGTTCTAGGGATGCTAAAAATATTTTAAAAAATAATTTTAAGTTAACCCCTTTCAAAGATGTGAAAATATGGAGACACTTGTACACTTTTTCTTTTCTTTTTATAATGTTACAGGAGATTTCTATTTTTAAATGCTGTTGTTTTGAACCTTCTATTCATTAAATAATCCTAAAAAAATGTATTAATTTCCACCAAAATATTAAGAAGCACAGCTGTTTTCAATCATTGGAAATGGAATAAATTAAATCTACTAAAATAGAAAACTGTTATCTTGTAGTAATATTTCAGAACATTATTGTTTTATGGTATTTTTAATTTAAAAAAGTAAAGTAAGTAAAAGAAAATGTTAGAAACGATAGTGTATATTTAAAAAATTGGGTTGTTGTGTGATTTTGAGTTGAAGTTTGTATTGCTTGCTATGACCTGTACACCGACATCAGCTCTACAAGGTTTAATTTCATAACCAGCTCTGAAAATGGTGCCCAAGATAAACCTTGTAACTACAACGTCCTTGAATGATGTGTTTGTAAAACCAAGTTCGTAAGCACACGTCATTGCCAGTTCCTTTTTTTCGATAAATGTTTCTTGAGTGTTTCTAAAATAGGAAACTGTATTTCGCCACTTCTAAAGTGAATTCTTCTGTCTCCCTGTGTGTTTCCTGCTTCAGCTGTGGATGGATTTTACTGCTTGTGTAACCCTGGTTACGCTGGAATAAGATGTGAGCAGGACATCAATGATTGTGTCAGCAACGTGTGAAAACAACTCGACTTGCGTGGACCTCCATCTGGTAAGGACAATTAATCTTCAACTAACTATTAGTTTCCATATACAGTTCTTAATGAAAGAACAACAGCAGTTCTTAGAATAATACATATGGGAACTACGTATAATAACCACTAATGCGCTGTAACATCTGTTGTTAAATGATTATTGTTCTCTGTGCAAGGCAATTAATAAAATATAAATCATTCCTTGGCCCACCTGAGATATGACATAACCGGCACAGAACAAATAATGTATAGGCTTATTGTAACCATGCTGTTCTTCTCCACAAACTCCAATCTACAATTACAAAAAAATTTATTCAGTCTGATTATTTTTAATATTTTTTAATAACTTAAAATATACTATAAAATATAGCAATTTAATGTACAGGTTCTGTTTTTTTTTTTAGTTTTAAAGTGTTTATAGCGGTGCAATATCTGCATACTGAATTCCTGTTCTTATTTGTATTTTTATAGTAAATTGTATTTTGGTCTTTTATTTCTTGTATCTATATAGTGCAACAGTTCCATTCATTTTCTCCATAGGGGAATTGTTTTTTTGTTTTGTTTTTTCTTCTTCAAGCAATAACCTTTAAAGACAGACTAACTATGAGCGAAAAGGTTGTTCATCTATGGTTTGCTTTTGTTGAAGGTGTCAGTCCGCATAATTGCAATTTATTTTAAAATAATCACGTTTAACAGTGGAATTCCTGGTTGAAAAGTTTACATTACCCAATATTCTGCAAAGAAAGTCTTCACCAATCAGAGAACTAAAACAAGCAAATTGCACCAAAAGAATGTTTTTAGCAGCAATGTTTTTTATTTTCCAATAAATGTAAAATCTGTTGTTTCTGTATACACAACAGCTTTAATGACAATCAAATTAAAAATGACAGATAAATATAAAACTATTGAAGTTCACCCAAAAATTAAAATGCTGTCATTAATTACTTACCCTCATGTCGTTCCAAACCCGTAAGACCTTCATTCATCTTCGGAACACAAATTAAGATATTTTTGTTGAAATCCGAGAGCTTTCTGACCCTGCTTAGGCAGCAACGTGACTGATGTGTTCAAGGCCCAGAAAGGTAGTAAGAACATCATTAAAATAGTCCATGTGACATCTGTGTTTCAACTTTATTTTATGAAGCTATGAGAATACTTTTTGTGCACAAAGAAAACAAAAATAACTTTATTCAACAATTTCTTCTCTCCTGTGTCAGTATTTGAGGCGCATTCACGACAGTTGAATAAAGTCGTTATTTTTGTTTTTAATTAGCTGAATTAAAAAAAAATGATAATCAATGGAAAAATTCTTCTGCAACCAAGGGTCGCTGAAAAAGTTACTGTTGCACTCTGTTTAACCATATACAGTAGCTGTTGATTCTTGTGCATTGAATTGATTCATGACAATTATGACACTTAGGAACCAAAGCCTTATGAAACATAAACTTGCCTAAATAAAAACCTAACCTAACCTTTACCTAAAATATTATTTTTCTGCCTTGCATGATATTATATAAAAATATTTGTTTTCATAAGCTTCCATCTCCTCGTGTAATTTTCTTTTTTACTGATGAAACCAAAGAAGTGGGGGAAAACCATATTATGCAATAATGTCTAAACCGTATGTTCCATATTTTCACAATCCAAGCAAATCAGTATTTCACTTGGTAATACTTCACATTGCTGAAGATGAGTATGTTGTAAATGTCATTTCAAAAAAATCTAACATATAACCATATGCAACATTATTAGTATACTTTTTCTATTACAGACACGGTCATATCAGTCTGGACAAAAAATCTAAAGTCTTTATTCATTGAGTTGCAGTTTTGTTCTGTAGATTAAGCTTGTGTTACCTCACAATCTCTGAGAACAAAGAGAGGGCCAATGAGAGCAATCAGTGGCTCAGAAGCCTGTGTGACATGCAGTTGTTTGGCTCTCATCCCAAATCGGCTTTTCTTTCCCTTCAGCAAACCCACTCTAATACAGCCAAAAAGAGAGATACCAGCCTCTGTGCTCTCATTTCACACTCTTCCGCCCCTCCCCAGCCCTTTCTCTTCTTATTTATCTCACAGACTTTCTCTTCTTTTCCTCTATTTTTATTCCAGTAGCTCTCAGAACAGAACAGGAGGGCAAAAATAGTTTATCATTTATTTATGATGAATAATGCAACACTAGACCCCGGTTTCTGAATGGAGAATGCAATTGGGCTATTCACGGCATCCCTCGAAACCTAGAGGTGGGCGGTTTGTAGGCTGCTGTCCTGTGGACAGAGATGCAGGCGGGGATATTAGCCCTTTTGCATGCTGGGTTAATTAATGATTTGATTAGCTATTTTGTATCAGGGAATGAGATCATCTCGGAGATGCATAGAGAGTAACCTTGACAAAAGATGATCTGATGACTTTGCCATTGACAGATAAAAAAAAAACACCTTTGATTGACTAGCTTTTTTGTGTTAAGGTGTCCACAACATGCATTTATTTTTCTTCTTGCCATCATCAAGTTCATGCAAGACTTATGAGGTGACTGCAGTCATCATGATAAGCCACGACACACTCGAAAGTTGAGATAAATATTTGATCTTGCTTACAAATGTAAAGGCAGCGATTTAAAAGAAATATGGACCAGTTGTCATCTGACATGTTTACGGCTTGCAATAAAGTTTTAGAATAGCATCAGTGTGTTAATAGCTTCTATATGCTCACCGCATGAGTGCTTTAAAAGATTGTTCTACTGTCACAAGTATGAAATCACTGATTGGGAAATGGTTTAGCTACCATGTAATTGAGCTCTTAAACTCTATGTTTCCACGTGCTGGTTATATAGCAAAGGACGTAGGACGAGGAGAGAGAGCCAACCGTGGAAAGTCACATGGGAGTGCATAACTTCCATACAGTAAGTAAATTAGATTGACCTTTCTCTGTGTGTGAAAATGTGGATTCTGTCACGCTGGTTTGCCAACAGGAGTCTCCACCTGCCCAATACGTGGGTCTTTGGAAGAACAAACATGATAGGCAACAGAGCTAGATCTGATGCAAATCATCTTGCTTTGAATATTTGTGAACTCGTTAAATTGATTGAATTTAGAGACGTGGAGAGAAGTGGTGACATGGGGACATTTTCAATGTAGTTTTGCAACTTAACTGTTTTCTATGGGTTTACTCTATGGTGGAGCAAATATTTCTTCTTTCATTTCTTTACTTTTTCTTTCTTTCTTTCTTTCTTTCTTTCTTTCTTTCTTTACAATTGCACAGTGAAGGGGTCACTATATTTTCATATTGTTTTTTTTTTTGTATATTGATATATTTTTATGTATTTTTTTGTATTTTATATGTGGTAAACAGGTGAATTGGATGGGATGGATGGATGGATGGATGGATGGATTTTTTACTGCATTCTTGATCAAATAAATGCAGACTTGGTGAGCTTTAGAGACTTTATGATCATAATGAAATTTTACCAACCCCAAACTTATAAAATCTTAAAGGGTTAGTTCACCCAAAAATGAAAATTCTGTAATTAATTTCTCACCCTCATGACGTTCCAAACCCGTAAGACCTTCGTTCATCTTCGAAACACAAACTAAGATATTTTTCGTGAAATCCGAGCTTTCTGACCCTCCATAGACAGCAACGCAACTACCACGTTCAAGGCCTAGAAAGGTAGTAAGGACATCGTTAAAATAGTCCATGTGACATCAGTGGTTCAACCATAATTTTATGAAGTGACGAGAATACTTTTTGTGCGCAAATAAAACAAAAATAATGACTTTATTCAACAATTTCATCTCTTCTAAAAGTGCGTTTGGTACGTGAATGCGCGGCGGAGACTGACGTGGAAGAGAAGAAATTGTTGAATAAAGTCGTTATTTTTGTTTCCTTGAATGTGGTGGTTGCTTTGCTGTCTATGGAGGGACAGAAAGCTCTTGGATTTCATCAAAAATATCTTAATTTGTATTCTGAAGATGAACAAAGGGCTTTCGGGTTTGGAACGACACAAGGGTGAGTAATTAATGACAGAATTTTCATTTTTTGGGTGAACTATCCCTTTAATGTTTTTATTTATTTTATTGTTCAGCATAAATGACCATAATGTATTTTATGCCCATTTCCAACCTTGTTTTGCTGCCTGTAAGACCCCCATGCAAATATTTTTGCATTTGATAAAACAAAGCTGTGCTGCATTAATTAGCAAGCAACAGGTTTACTGTTGTGTTAAATAGTTTTTAATCTGCTTTATCCTTCATTAACAGCGTTCATGGTGTAATGGACTACTTTCTCAGAAGATCAATTACAATTTGATTCCTCCTGGTACAGTATATGACCTCTTTAACATGGATTTATCCAAATCATCTTTCATTTCATCAGTACACATGTTCCCTGGGAATCAAACCCACGATCTTGGCATCAGTAGAGCTATAGGAACAAGACCTTAAGCCATTACATTGTAGTAAATTAGCTCTGGTTAAGCTTTTATTATGAATTTTTAGCTTTAGGGAATTCAAATATTAAAATTAGGGTTGATTTGATATGATTAATTGATATTAATCAAAACGTCCGATTTATACTTTATTAACAATCGTCCCGCGATTTGTTATATCAGTATATCTGTAACGATTTCGTTTATCTTATTCGTGGCCAACGAAAAGAACAAACCAAAATAGTACTTCATGTAAATTTATGAGCATAGGTAACAGGTTCTGGGCACATTGATCTGAATATTACATAACAGAAGACAGCACGTTTCTTTCTGGATGAAACAAGAGTTTATTTACTTATTCTAGTTAAAATACATGAATTAAGCTAACAAAACAAACACACATACACACGTATACACACGACTGCGCTATTTGAAGAAAGTTAAAGTCTAGCCCTTGTGGCTATTTCGTGAACTCCGCCTAAGGAAGTTACACAAGCAGAGACCTCTATTATCTTTACTCTGAAAGATTAATTCAACCCAGGTTCAGCAAACTTTTGGAGGAAAAGAATTGTTTGTTACTTGCTTTAGTTCAGATGCAGCTGAACGGTTTAGAGAGACTCTAGATGATTGGCTCTTTGCTGTTGACGTCGTTCTGGGAATGCCCTTCTGTGAGAGGCTGTTTTCCTGGTGACGCGAAAGTGGCGCGGTTTAAAGTTCTTCTCTGAGTTCCTTCCGTGTTGCTTCGGGCTTTGAAGGATTTCTTCAGAAAGTGTTGGTTCAAGGTTCAATGCTCGGCCAGGTGGTAACGGCGGTGAGCGCTTTTGGAGCGCCTCAATGAGGCGAAGTCAAAGTTTCGAGCAGCGCACGAGCAAGCAGAGAGAGCTCAGAGTCTTTTCGTCATAGGGTTTTAACCGGAGGCATTCTGTCCAACCCCTAGAGGCTTCTACCAATCACATTGTTCCTTTAGGGGCTCCTTCCATGACCACTGCTGCAGCATATTATCTGCTGCTCTAAATATGTCACATGGAGGAAATATCCTAGCAGATTTCTATAAAGTGTTATAATCCTACATTATGATGCTAAAGGTTAATTTTCGTTCACATCAACTTCTTGCTTATGACATGAGCTTTCATTAAAACCCAAACAGCAGATATCTGGCATTCTCCAAAGTACATATCTCAATTTTATATACTACACCACATAGTAGGCATGAATTAAGCGATCCTAAATTCTAAATAATCACACCAAGCATGTGAAACTAACAATAGTGATCGGGAAAATTAGACATCAAAAGATTACAAAATAATATCACAGATTCCAATAACACAGCAAGCTTATAAATGACAACCTGAGTATAAAATACAACCCGAATATATATATTGTCTCTTGAGTATATTGCTTTAATAGCAGCAGTAATTACTTATTTGTCCTTTTGGAACAGTTAAGAAAAGTTTTGAGTCTCTTTGTTCTGTTAAAGAACGGGAGAGCGCGTTTCTGTTGAAGGAGAGACCCAGGGCGCATTCTCTTGGAATGCAGGAGGTCTGCCGGGTCATAAAGTCACTTTGGGCATGTATCTGTAAAACTTCAACACTCAGACGTCTGTTGTAAAAAGTCTTTCCTTGTTGATAAAATCATAAATTTAGGTGTTAAACGATCAGGGGATCCAGGGAGTGTCTGTCGCTGGAACATTTTGCAGATGCCGAGTTCTTTTGAACTGTTGCTTACTCTAACCTTATTTATGAGAAGCCGGTTCAGGGACAACACTGAAGGTTCCATTCTTTAAAGACATCCAGATGTTCTTCTCAAATTTCTCCTGGTTGTTTAGAGGTCTCCTGAGATAAGGAGGTTTAGGGCAGGAAATCGGGCGCGGTGGTGGTAAGTCGTTAATTTTATAATCACAACGTGGAAGGAAGGCTCCTTAGATTCTGCTAAGGAATGTGTTGTCCTGTTAAGACTTGGGTGTGTGTGACTTTTTTGGCTCCAAGGTTCTACAACATCATTCCTCTTTTCACTTCACATCTCAGTAGTGTTAAACAACCTCAGCACAACACTCTGTTTTATATCCCCATAGCACCTTTTTTTCTGAACTTGTCTTTGTTGAAGGGGCTGTTGCAACATTCCTCTTGAGCATAATGTTGTTGTGAAGTGTGCGTAATGGCCCGATGTCCTCTGTTCTCTTAAGACATAACAAATCACTCCATTTGTACACCACTATCCATGTCTCCTCTGCTCATCTGTTCACTATATTCACTCCATCTTTTTTAAATTGTCAAAATCAGTGATATAGCGTCTTCCTTATCCCTAGAAAATTGACAATCCAATTTTCTCCTACATTTTTTCACACGTCATAGATTTTCATCTCAATTACGATGTATTCGCTTGAATGAAATGCAAATTTTTTTATATTTTGGTAGCTGTTGTTTATAGTTATAGTACAAACTTTTGTTTTATATTTATTTATTATTTATTGTGAGTATCAGTTTGTAGTAGATTAGATAATTTACTAAATAATACATATTCTACAATAGCAAACATTGCGATAAAATTTGGCCAAATTAAGGACTTTTCAATAATGCATAAGGCTATTTTATGTGTAATTTTCATATTTCTATTTTATGTGTTGCTTCATAATCTAATGAGTTATAAATATGCTGCCTTGCTCATTCCAGGATTGGTTTTGTAGTTCTATTAGCTGTCTTCCCAGCGTGCACTTGGGCACGAAAAATTAACACGGCTCTACCTTTTGACATTCAGTTCAGTAATAGTTTAAGATAACGCATATAATATAAAGCTATTTTTTAAGTTAATTAGGTGACTGCTTCAGCAATCTTATTACTTATTGATACAATTATTAATTATTATTTTGAAATATTTATACGCACATGGTTCTTGGAATTCCAATTAACTTTTTTTTTTTTTTTTTTTTTACTTTTTTTCATATGTGATCTGTTTACAGTTACTCATGTTTAGTGATTACTTTTGACAGCCCATTTGACTGATACTTACTCAACTGTACACATTAAGTATTTAATTAATAATATTGCATGTATTCTGCCATAATTTTGAGCATGCCATTTCGCTGCACTGCAACATGTGGTATTACAGTACTACTACAAAACATTCATCATTTTCCAAATAGCACTTGCTTTTCATATTTATAATAATCTTTACATTATTTATATATAATATATAAATGATTTTTTTCATTGTAGTCTTTCCAAGCAGCAATTTGCTGCACTGTTGTGCAGAAATTCATCTTGCATATAGTATAACTCATTCTATCACAATTATCTTATTCCAAAAATAATTTTTCTTGTGCAACTTCATGTAGAGACAGGAGCAAGCTTTTGAAATCCCTCTCACAGATTGCGGTTTATTTCCTGGCAGTGTGTATGTAGTTATTTATTTACTTCAGTTAAAATAAAAATACCCAGCACAACCCCGGGTTTCTTGGGAGAGCTACGATCCCAGCTGATGGTTTAGCAGCCTGAATAAGATTATACTATCCTCAGCCAGGGGTGAAAAACAGAAGTCTTCTCTAGGCATCTGATCTATCTCACCATGTCTGCATAGCTTCTTCTGTCTTATGAATAAGGCCTGCGGTGCTCAAATTACATTAGGCAGAGCTTAACACTGTGTCTGAGTCTGAATGAAGCACAGATTAGCATGCACTCCAGGATCAACCCTCAGGGCAGCCATGATGAAGAACTCTAGCCATGCCTTGACTGTGCAAACCTGCGCTCATTTCCATTGTATGGGATGAGATCGAATAAACCTTTGCCATGCAAAATAACAGACAACAAACCACCCGCAGTGATTAATTTTCATAATGTAAGTGGAGGGGATATTCATAGTAAACTCACCAAGACGGAAAGGACAGCACATCTGAAGTAAAAAAAAAAAAAAAAGAGAGAAGAAAATGCATTTACATCATATCTACTATTCCAGCACTAAATAGAGAGCATGCATTCATTCACTTCAAGTGCTGTTTATTTCAGAGCATGGGGCGTAATTCTGAATATTTCTCTTTGAAATGCGTGGTTCATGCAGATTTCTTTAGTAATTTATGCCAAAATTAATAGTTTGCATGCCTTTAAAGACATGCCTGAATATCTGATGCGCAGTAGTGGGTGGTTTGAGAGAGTGCATTTGCATAGCAATGGTTGCTCTTGCGTAAAGATAACAACTTTGAAAACCATGCTAAATACATTTGGAGTTAATAGTAGGTGGGTTGAGAGTTGAAGCTGCCCACAGATTGCCCTCAGTGCAAATTATAATACACACAAGGCGTGTAGTTGAGGTTTATATGTGTGCTTTTTTGTCAGACTAAAGAGAAAGGAAAGGAATAGGAAGGTACATTTACTTTGTTTGCTTGTTTCATGCTTCAAGAAATAGCTTGAAGTGTCATCTGTTATTATATTTAAAGTCAAATATATTAGAACACTTTTGAAAACAGACAAATGTTGAAAACAGTTGTGCTGCTTAATAATTTTAGACGGAAAGGACGGAAAGGACGTGACATGTGGCCAAGTATGGTGACCCATACTCAGAATTTGTGCTCTGCATTTAACCCATCCAAGTGCACACACACAGCAGTGAGTAGTGAACAACACACACACACACACACACACACACACACACACA
>JAFVLL020014861.1:0-27718 GCA_021397915.2 Tor tambroides | reverse complement strand
CACTTCTGATTCCAAATGATCAACTAGAAGTCAAGTTATTATTTGTTGTTCCTACAACTTGGATAGGCAACAAGACTTTTGTCAGGGGGTGTATAATGCAATGCTAAGTGAGTTTGGAATAAAAGTATGTTATTAAATGTGGTATTTTGTGGGACAAGAGGTTCATAAATGCTTCTCACGTTTGGAAAGATGTTTGGCGCATGTTACTTTATCAAATGCACATTATAAACGACTCAAACTCACCGGGTAAAGGCTCGATGGTATATAGAAGAAGGTTTGGATGGAGCAGCATTTACTACTACGCAAACTGCTTTCATAATCGCAGAAGGATTTCATAATTGCATGATTAAATCAGTCTGCGATTTTGAAAGCGGCTACGGCTTTGTTAGTTTTTGGCAGCAGCGGTATCCCTTCTAGCTACAACCCTGGAACGACGTGCATTACTTTTCTTCTGCAGGGCATATTTGGAGTTCCAGTGTGAGAACACCCTCTGGCCTTCGGATGAAGATTGACTACTGATCACAGAACCGTGTTTCACTAAAAGATATGCATGACAATAGCATTTGATTAATCGTGCAGCCCTGCCTTGCGTTATTTCCTGCATCACTTCTTGCATGTGTTTGGCTGTGAAACGTAGTTTGTAGACCAGACAGGGTTGTTGGCGAAGGTTCCTATTGAAAAGTTGTGTAAAGTGTGACCCCCTGTCATCAATCCATTGTGTAGTGTGCAAAAAAAAAAAATAAAAAAAATAAAATAAAAAAACTAGATTGTACCCCAGACAGTCGTGCAGTGTGGGAAGAGCAGCAATCTGACATCTTTGAAAACTGTGCAACGTGAACCCGGCATAAGAAGCCAAGGCAGGGATAGGCAACTCTGTTCCTGTTAGGCCATTATTCCACAGATTTTAGTTCCAGTCGTGATTTTAGATTGAAGACCGTGCAGAGCTGCAGGTGCTACTTTGCTACTCCACATCCAGGAATGGCACAATGTTTTGTGTTCCCAATATCTCCTGTTAATCACTAACTGAAAATGCTTCAGAAAAACAAGCTACATTCACAGTGTTCGGGATTGACAACCATATTTACTGAGATAAGTGACTCTCAAACTGTCCTGTTCAGACAACAGTTTGCATACATTAAACAGAACAATGTGTTCTGAAATGGGCTTAAAATATCAAATGTGTTTGATATGTTCCAACTTGATGGAATCCTAGTCTGAAGCCAAAAAAAAATTAAAATAAATAAATCCAACCATACTCAGCAGAATGGCTCTGATTTTCAGCAACTATCATCGACTCATCCAGACTGCAAAATAGGCAAAAATATGTGCAAATGTTTTGTAGTGTATTCCAGGCTTTAACTTGCAGATAGCAGCTTACAGTGATTTTTTTTTTAATACTCATGACTGCATATAGGGCATAGCATTTGGGACAT
This sequence comes from Tor tambroides, assembly GCA_021397915.2. Taxonomy (NCBI): domain Eukaryota; kingdom Metazoa; phylum Chordata; class Actinopteri; order Cypriniformes; family Cyprinidae; genus Tor; species Tor tambroides. The sequence goes on along the minus strand of JAFVLL020014861.1, from coordinate 26,285 downwards.
ACATGAACCACAAACTGATGGGAGCAGATAGACAGACAAAACTGGTTCTTGCCTAAAGATAGTTTAAAAAAAACAATTTGCAAAACCCTGCTCCTGGAGAGCTACCCTGCTGCAGATTTTAGTTTCAAGTTCAACCCTGCTCCAACACACCTGTGCTGCTAGATAGCATGCTTGTTACAATCAGATCCATCCATGATTTTTCTGAACCAAATCCATAAAGTCTATTCTTTTCTTGACAGTTGACTGCGTGATTGAGTTGACGAATGTAATCAGCTGCAAGGTGGGTTCACTGTTTTGGGGTAAGAAAAGAAATCCCGCACCCTGAACACCTTGAGTAGTTGGTTCAGATGCACTTGATTAGGGCTGGATCTAAACTCAAAATACAGGTCTAGACCAGAGGTTCTTGAACCTGTCAATCAAAGTGCATCCTTGTCAAATGAGCATACCTTCTACATTCCAAAAACTTCAAGGATTCAATTAGCTATCATGGGCAAAATAGTACAACATGTCAGCTCATTAGATTGCAGGGCTCCACGTCACTTTTAGATTAACAAATATTGAACTTCCCTAAGCATTTCCCCTCGCAGCACTTCCCCACTGCCATCCTAAAATGTGATCCACTTTGTGTAGTAGACAAGGAAAGTTTATATGGACAGACCCTCAACCCCCTAGATTTTGACCGAGGGAACGACTCTATGCCCCTGTCCCAAATGGCACACTTCATGTGCACTTTCAGTCTTGAGGACTTACAATGGCCACTGCGTGCACGTGTCTGTTAAAGTTCCCCTATTATGGATTATGAAAAATTCATATTTTGGTTTTGGGAGTCCCCAACAACAGGTTGACATGAAAGCAAGGTCAAAAAACACTTTCATTATCTTATAATATGCATTTATTTTACCTTATTTGCTCAACGACTCCCAAATGATTCACTCAACGATTCATTTTTCCAAACCCCTCCTTTGCATGATGCTAATCAGCGGTGATTGGTCCGATGACCCAGTCGGTTGTGATTTGTCTACTGTGTGCATCGCATGTCAGAAACGGAACGCCCATCACTATTACTGGATTACAGCTTAACAAGTGTTCAAGATTTTATAGTGTATGAACAAACAACATGGTTTCAATTTTACCTTATCAATTCTAACCTGAGTCCGATGAGGAAGCATCCAGAGTTGCTGATGAACCAGAAAGTCAAATCGCAAACACGACTGGAGCAGGACTTTTCTCAATGGTAAGTGTCAATATTGTTTATGGCACTTTGACGAATACGCGTAACAGTCGAATTACTTGAATGTATTTAGGTGCACGTGTGGGAACTGTATCAAAATGCCAAGCGAGGCTGAAATTCTTTGCTGCAAAGTAGTACGACAGGTTTACCCTCACAGTGCAGAGCACAGCGTCTTCTCGACATTATGCTATTCACAGGAATCCGCTACAGTGTTTGAGGGAGGGGGGGGTTCAGGTTTCCCCGGGTCTGTGCATGCAACAAGTGGGCGGGCAATATCCTAATGTTTCATGTTGACGACAACATGAAACAGCTTGGGATTCATTTTAAAAATGACTCATTTTAATGACTCAGAGTCGACTCTTTCTTTGAGACAGTAACTGTATACATGGTGCACTTTCAGATTTAAAACTTTGCAGGATGTTTTCATTCACTTAGATCTGTTATACACTGCATGAAAGGTCATTTTCAAAAATCCATAATAGGGGCACTTTAAGTATACTAGACCATAGGGTGTCCCATTCATCATTTTAGATTTCAGAAGGGTGCTCACGAGCGCCCCCTTTGTGGCCGCCGTACCCTCGATGCACACTTCTGCTGAGCCTGCACTGAGGTAAGCTCCGCAGCAGACTTCTACCTGACAGTTAAAGCGGCATTACAACACGAAAATGCGGACTCAGAGGAAAATTGTGAGGGTTTAGGGTGCAGAGACAGGGTCTATTTCATGTTTAGGCAGCTCTATATACCACACTGCAACACAACTGTGACATCACCGCAGACTGCATTTAATTTTAACCACAGGTTTAATTAGGTTTAAGTTTAACCACAAACACCTCTGAGACATATTTTTTAATGTTTAAGACAGCCCAAGCATACCTACTTACATGTCGAATGCTGCATTAAACAAATTCGTAAGGGGAAAAAAAATAGAAATAATAAATCAACTTCATAGCAGATTCCAAATGATCAAGGGCTTAGGAAGTTCCAATTCAGTCTATTTCAGTCTATTTCCAATTCAGGGTTCTGCCAACAGTGGGCACTTGCACAACATAATCAATGATGTACATCTGTCAATGAGACAGAGGGAAGATAATGAGGGAAGGGCATAAAAAACCGAAGTGGAACGCTCCCTAGGTATGCCACATAACATGCTTTCTGGAATATCCCCAGTATAACAAGAACAATTAACATACATCACAATATAACAATAGGGTCCAGGTAAAGCATGTGCGATCCATCTGTCCAAACAGAATGAGCATGAGTGAAAAAGAAAATGCCCAAACATGCTGTTCCTGTTGGATAAAACCAACCATAATGAGTTGCTGCTCCCTTACACAGATCAAGTAGAGATCCAGCAGCATCGAGCAGTGAGCGTGAACATGCATTGGGTCACAGACGCCCCTGCAGGCAGAAAACCCACGGCTATTCATTCACCGTGCAGTGAAGCAGCCTTATATCATCACAAACCACCAACAATGCACAAAATAATGTTGAGAGTTAATCCAAGAATGTACGTTAATGATGTGTGTATTATGAGACTAAGAAAAAGGAAATAAAACTTACAACAAACACTGATGTGAAGCAGCAGCAGTAGTTAGTAAGCAAACTATATACTGACATTTATTGGATGCATGACATCCAAGAGCAAGCTAAAGTACACCTCTTACTAAACCTACGTAAAGATTCAGTCTTTGCAGCCAAGGAAAACTAAACCCAATAATGAGAGTACATGCAGCTTTAGCAAGGTCTGTGGAAAACCTAAAATTCATATACAAGCTTATGATGCGATGTGCGTTTGCAATCTTGTGGACTTGCGATCGCTTCAGCATGTATGTGTACCAGTTCATTGGAATATAAGGTACCCTGTTTGACATTTCTAGGTTTGAGAAGGATGCACACAGGTATAACCACCATGTGCCTTTGATGCACTCTTTTGCTGTACAAATTCTATACACAAGTTTTAGCAGGGCAGGGTTAATGGGTGGACTCTGCCTTATGGTTGAAAATGCAATTTTCAGTGCCATGACCCATGCTCTGAACCCCAGATAGTAGAGTTGCCCCAAAAACTGTTTTGCAAGACAAGTATAGAAAAAATATAAAGAAAAGCTTCAGATAAACAATATGACCAAAGGTATGTGGATAGCCCTTTCTACTTAACAGGTTTATTTATTTCAAACTCTCAGAGGCCAACGCTGCTGCATACAATTATGTAGTAGATTCAATTTTACAGAATTACATAGAAGGTGTGCTTTCAACTATGCTGAAAGTGCTTAGGGTGGGCCATTTTCTATATCAATATGTTAAAACTCCCATGCGCAAAGCAGGGCCTATTAAAGAAATGATGTACCGACTCTGGTAGGGAGGAACAAAATTTACTGGGTGATCAGAAACTTGGCCCAATTACAGTAAGGTAATGGATTTGAAAGAAAGAACTATCAACAGTAAAGTGTAAAAGTTTGCCAAACCTTTTGCTTTTTCTGGATGTATGTAGCACCTACAGCTCAACATAAAACAATTTGACATTTTGACATAAGGTTCAATTTGTTCACATTATTTACTGCATAAAATACAATATAAATACAATACTTTTACAACATTAATTGACGTATTGATACAGTACAATTTCAAGTTGTATAAATTAACATTAATGTATTGTGAACAATCATTATTTAATGAACAATAGTATATTTATAAATTAACATTAACCTATATCAATAAATGCTGAAAAAAATTCATAGTAATATGTAAAGATGTGTTCATCATGATGAACACTATCTAACGCTTTGAACCTTATTGTAAAGTGATAAGCAACTTTCAACAATATTCTTAGCTACCTACTCTCACGTCGTGGCGTAATGGTTAGCATAGTTATCCCCAAGGGGCAGTCATGGCCTAATGGTTAGCGAGTCGGGCTTGTAACCTGAAGGTCGCCGGTTCGATTCTCGCACCGGCAGGAATTGAAGGTGGGGATTGTGAATGAACAGTACTCTCACCACATTCGATACCATGACTGAGGTGCCCTTGAGCAATGCACCGAACCCCTAATTGCTCCCTGGGCGCTGGAGCAATGGCTGCCCACTGCTCCGGGTGTGTGTTCATTTGTTCACTATTCACTGCTGTGTGTGTGCACTTGGATGGGTTAAACACAGAGCACCAATTTCGAGTATGGGTCACCATACTTGACAATACGTCATGACTTTCACTTTTCTTTCACTTTCACGTAACGCAGTACTTGTGAAACCTAGTGGATCCCTCACAACTACACATTTTAGATGTCTCCCTCATCTGTCACACCCAATTCGAGTCTTGCAGTCTCATCTAAAGGCCGGGACACAGCAAGCCGATGGTTGGCTGTTGGTAAATGTTGCGCCAGCAGTAGGGATGGGTACCGAAACTCGGTATTAAATCGGTCTCGGGGCTAAATTACGAAAGACCGGAGTATCGATAAGCTCTGACGTTATCGGTTCTGCTGTCGGTACTGGAGAAATTAAGAAAACACACATACATTTATTGTTGCTATATATACACACACATTATCTCGCCAGCTGTTTTTATGTGCAATAATATTCAAACATTTGTCTATGATGCATTTTTGCTATTCGCAATTCAGAAGCGAGATCGCGCTCACGCGGAGGAGCTTCAGCACGTGCAACATGAAAGCCCTGTTTAATTATGATAGAATAGAGAACTAACTATTCAAACATCTGCTTACGCTTTAGGCCTGTGGCTGTTATATTAAGCTAAGTTTTTTTATTTTTTTATTTTGATTTTGGATTATAGCCGCGTTTCTTATTGCACAACTTCCTTCCCTTCACAGCAGCGCGCATTCGTTCCTCCCTAACCAAAACTTAACGTCAGAATCAGCTTAATCGGTGATTGTTGAAAAATGCCGTCTTTACTGTTGCTAAATTGCGGGACATGTTTGATAATAAACTGTTGAAAGTACAATCCGCACAAGAGACGCTGTTCCCCAGGCTGAAATGTGTGTGCGTGCACGCCTGCGCGGTGCGCTCCAAAACAGACAAGCAAAGTACACTTTGAGCTTCGGGCGCATTGAAACGATCAAATACACACAAAATATGTCAAAATGGCCGGCTACGAGAGTATACACTTAAACACAGTTCATGTCTTAAAGGTGCCGTTGGAGATCTCGGAAAATGCTAACTTTAGCCTGATAGCACTGAAAGCGAATGTCCCACCCTCCCTGCAATCGCCGTCCAAAACCACGCCCCCTGAACACACATACGCTCAAAGAGCAGAATACCAGAGACAACATTAAATTACTACAATAGGCTACATCAACGGTCCAGTTCAAAGCAATATATGTTCCATACAAAGGGCAATTAAAGTGTGCTAGACGTGAATTTAAATGGTATTTATTTACAGAGGTATGTCACACTTCTCTAGTAAGTTTCGTCTGTGTGTGAAGATGCTGCGCATCGCAATCCGTGAATGAATGTTCCGAAGTGAAGTAAACTTCAACGGCTTTCCCCTGCTCAGTGAGTAGGGAGCAATGAACACTGTGTAGGGAGCATGTCAATCGGAACACAGTTCATGCATGTAGCTCACTTCTAACGAGCTGGTGATCTGAATCAGGTGTGTTAACTAAGCGAGACATGGGGAGCGCGAGGACTGGGATTGGGAACCGCTGGGCTACATCATGTGTCATTCACCGGTGAGAAAACTTTATAGTACAGTTAGTAAAAGTACTACAATACCAGGAAGGAAGATGTTTGTCTGCCATTCTAGCTCTGTGTGCGAACGCGCTGATGACGTGTCATGTCTGCGCGAACCGGGTGCGCAGAGGTATGCTAATACATACGTTGACAGGCAGGTAGGAAAGCCAATTAAAACGCTCGGACCGAGCGTTTTGATTGGATGAACATTTCTTGGTCCTACACCTTCCACAGAATATATAAATACAGATAAATACATTTAGACCACTTAACTTAATGATTGCTATCAGGATGTGAAGATACTTTCAACCAGAATAACAAAAAATGTTTCTGAAGACAATCACCTATGATACCTTTAAGTGGACGAGAACAGTTGGGAGAAAATCCGATGTGTGTCAGTATATTGTCTTAAAGTGACAGACTGGCGCTTGAGCCATCAATGTTAATCAAAGAAATGCAAAGAGAAAATCACCCACAGCTCTTAATCTGAATAACGTTATAGCTTTAATAAGCATTAATCTATAAATACATACAGTGAAAACTATGCAGTGTTCATTTACATTTGATTACTTTTTGATTTCTTTTGTAGCTATTACTTGCCTGAACATTAATATTAGTAGACCTTCATGGAAAAATGAAAGCACTGTTTTTCATTTCATTTGTATATTTGTTTTATTGTATGTCAGTTTGTTTTACTTTGTTTCTTTGTTCATGTTCTTACTGTATCTTATCTTATGTAAATAAAACGCTAAAAATGCCTGCACACTGGTGCATTTACAAATTGATGTTTTATATTCATTTAATTAAAAATGTATTTTACATTTCAGAATATAAAGCAATGTTAATTCAGCTCCTAATCTGTCATATATATATATATATATATATATATATATATATAAAACAAAAAGTACCGATAAGAATACCGTTAAAGTACCGGATCGATAAGCAGTATCGGTAAGAGTAGTAATACCGTTAAAACCTTAATGATAACCATCCCTAGCCAGCAGCAAGCGTCTGTTGGGCAAGTTTTTTTTTGGTGTGTTGCTCACGTTCGGCATTGAATCTGCGTCGGGGCTGTCAACAAGAGTGAGAACTCCGATTGGCTGCTTAGTTTAGCGAATGAGTCAGTGCCCAATAATTTAAGAGAAAGTGATGAAAAAGAACTGAAGGCGGCACAGACAGAATGAATTGGGTGTTTGAAGGAGCCTTCCAAAATGTACAGTAGTGGGGGGGCCCCAAGGACAGGTTTGAGAAGAAATACAATTATTGTGATCGGATTTCAAGACTACACTTATCATTTACTAATGTCAGTGTCAGATCAAGGTACATTTTTTGCACCCACCAGTTTGTGCCAAATGATGGCCTGTTTCACAAATACTCTTTCCGCAGCGCATTTTCATTTCAGACGGTAGAATTTCTGCACTATTTTCACATTGCGATCTTGGCAGAAAACATGTAAAAAATGCAGTATAAACATATTCACAGTGTTTTACAACATGGTTTAAATAAGATCAATATGCTTTAATTATAGATTAAATTGAACTGTAATAATTCTTAAAGGCACAGTACCACTACACACATGCAAGAGCACAACATGAGCCTGCTGCAGTGTAGCAGATGCAATAGATGTGAAACAAGTCATAGTATATAATAAGTATAATCTGCAGTGACACCTATAAAATAAACAAAATGGTGCCATTTTGGTTTTAAACACATATCTAGTGGTGTGGACACAGCATCATGCAAAAGCAATAGTTTTCCATTACTGACGCAACTGTTAAAATACACTGTTTAACATCTATTCATTTACTATCTAATGGAACATACACTGTATTCCAAGTATACATTTTAACAGTTCATGCATTCTCTTTGGCTTTGGCATTGCACAAAAGTGTCCTATAATAATGGGACTACAGAGGTGAAGCAAGAAGCACATAGCTAGTCATGTGATATCAACATGGCAGCCCCCATGAGGCAACCTGCCTAATGTAAAACACATCAGCTTTTATGAGGTTACTGGTATGAATACTAGAATATTCAGCTTATGTTCTTTTCATTTAGAGGTTAATTTTTTTTTTTTTTATGAGAAAATGTTTATTGAGTGCACTTTTAAAATTGCAGTGAAGGAAAGGCCAGTTGTTAACATTTAAAACTTTTTTTAGTATTCTTACTACTACTGTAGGTTTAATATAATAGCAAATTATATGAATGACCTGTAAAGCGACTGCTAAATGTGTAAACTAAATGTGAGAACTAATTAGTCTTCAACAGTGTAAATACATTAAGCTGCACAGTGCTGTTGACAAAGCCTAGTATTAACTATCTATATTAACATATACTATTCTATTATAAACAACCCATGTTGTTTTAGCATGTACACAAATGGCTGCAGTCACTTAAATGTGATGCTAATGTTGGATGACATGGTGATGTGCAGGCAGTGAGTATGCCACCACTGACCTTACTATAAACTCTTATAACACACTAACTTGTATGTTATATAAATGTGTATGCAGTAATGTAAAAAGAGAATGCTTTGACGGAGTAGGCAAAGTGTTTGCAAATGGCTATTATTTTTCAAAATAGGTTCATTGGCAATATGCAATAATAATTCCTCTCATTCCCATCTGGGGAATTCATCTTCATCTGTGCATGAAAGCACCTAAACTCCCATAAATTCTATGAGCTATAACATATTGCTAATAATTAAAAACAGCCAACAAAATTAGTAAAGTCTACTCACCCTAATATGCCAGTACACATTCCAAAAGCAAAGTCAGTCCTGTTATCACTGTTTTGTCCTTAGCCATCCACTCTGTAAAAAGAAAGGCTAACATTATTAAGCATTTATTTCTAAGAGGGAAAAACCTGTAACTAGATGAATAAAACAAATATACAACAGAGTCTGTTTACTATCATGGACATCTTAAACATACTAGCTTCGGTAAACTACATAAAACAAATATATTATTTAAATGTGAAATATGCATGTTCACCATGGTAACCTTCAACAGTAAACGATGGAGTCCCTCCTGGCTAGCTGCATAGTGACAACCCAGTGGTTGTTTTAAAGTGATGCAAGACTGCAAGTGTCACTAAGACGAAAATCTACGACTAGTCAGTAAATGATCAGAGGTGTTACGTACAGTAACGTCATGTAAATACACCCCGTGTTCATGCTTAAAATGCTAATAATTCTATTTCAGTTGTTATTTGGTTGTTTACATAATACTAACAGAACAATCTGGAAGAGAAAACGCACGAAGCTAAGCTGGCTGGCTAAGAACATGGAAGTCCAACGTCACAAAACAAAATGGGCTGCATGCTTGAAACCTGGAGTCCGAGCACACAAACAAGAACTCGCGATCCGAGAAACAACAAAAACCCACGTCCTAATTTTAGTTTTATATCTTACCTAGTGCATTATACACTCAGTGTTATACTACCCTGTTTAATTACCCAGCAAAGCGGTATAAGCTTCTCCCTACGAGCTCATTCCCCCCTTAGAGCTGCTTGTACTCACCGTCGTGCTCGGCTTCCTGCTGCTGCCGTTTTCCTTTGTACGACTATGCACCTTCCCGTTGCGCAATGCGCACGCAAAATATTCCAAAACTTTCAATTCAAGCTTAAGATGCTTGTAACTCTATCCATTATTTAAAACAAAATCATTAAGGGTTCGATGTTAGCACAACTCGATGCACATTCACCAAACAATGTGGCTCAACCCGGGATATTTCGTGACACCCGACCACTAGAACCTATGAGAAGACGGCGAATGGCGAGAAAGACCCGCCTCCAGTTCTACGGGGCCTCCATTTCAATGTCCAATGTGTGAAAGGATTTTTTGCGCATGGTATCTAAGGAACGTACCTTAAAATGGCTGCCGATGTTGTGGGAGGAGCTTGTTAGATATCCTGTCGACCATCCTACATCATGCCTTTGAGATTGTTGCAGGGTGCAGTCTTGTACCTTAGTTTCTTGTTAAAGAACTTGAGGACGTCAATTTACCCAGAGGTCCAAAAATCCACACCACCTATCTTGTTCTTTGTTCTGTGAGATATTCCAAAGTTACTATACTGCTGCTAAATGTACTGGGACAAAAATATCACAAAACCGATTTTGGAGCCAACCACACCTTTTCACCTAACCTACTGTAAACACCTAATATGCAATGTGGTCTGTTATCTGTGTTACAAGAAACATTTTAGATTTGAAAAAGGCAATTGTAATAAACAACTAATAATATTTTAATGTGGTTCCTCTTGCTTAAGGTGATAAATCAGCTTAATATCAAGTTTCTCAAAATAAAATAATTATAAATTTTAAAAACCTGGCACTGAAACCATTCATTCACTTCTTTCCTTTGAGCAAGTCATAGGCTCAGCTAATTTAAATGCTTGTTGTTTAACCCCAAGGGAGGTCCTGGCAAAGATGCATGCATGCACCACCTAGAGAAAGGCTCCCCTTTGTTCAGGGACTGAAACGGTTTTCATTTCCCCCATAGTCGTCTTCTTGTTGACTGTTCTTGATTCACCACAACACTTTACCCATTATCCTTAGATGAATTTCAATTATTTAGACTTAATCCCTCTCTTATTTCCAGAGTTGTACCTCCATGAGTCACAGATACAATACTAGAGAGCTGTCACTCATAGTGAAAGGGAACAATTAACCCAAGAAAAAAAAAGGTCAAATCAAAACCATACATTCTGGTCATATATTTTTATAAACAGAGAACATGGGGTGTGTATCATGTACTTACGGTCTATTGATATGTATTACCAAAATACAAGCTTGCATTCACTTTGGTAGGCTGCAGACTCTGGCAAAGAGTTAGGACCTCTTATATCAGTTTACCTTAACAGAGTGTTGTTGTGCCACTCACTGAAATAGCCTTAAAAACGAAATGAATCAGCCTTTTCTCAGTACAAAACATTTGAAACTCAGTACATATACTTGACTCTGGTGGAAATAAGACTTGTCAAGGCTTACATAAGTCTTTTAAGAAAGGCCATTGTACAAGGAATTGACTCTAAATGGGAGATAGGGGGCAATGTGTCAATGGACATTTATAGCCTACAAGACTACAAGAAAAAGGGTATTCAAAAAATCCAGTGACATACTCTCAGTCAGAAAGGGCCACATGGGCAAGTTTCACAGATCAGATTTGTTCACTCCATTGTAGCCCTAGTCCATTAGATACCCGATATCAACAAATGTTTTGGAATACCAAACTCCCTTGTGATATTCTCTTATGGTAAGAGAAGACTCAGGAGTCTAATCCCATTCTCTACCTCACCTGAAACAACAAAGATGTTTGTGAATTATATGGAAACATTGTTTCAACCAAGATCATATAGTACAGCATATAAGACCATACAGCACAGCATATAATACAAACTGTACAAATGTGCAAGTGCTGTTCCAACAAGTAGCAAACGGTGATAACTTTTTATGAATGGTGGACAAGTTCACTACATAAATGCTTAGTAGATGAGTAAGAAAGTAAGGACATATTTCTACAGAGCACAAATATTTTACCGTTTATGAAGATCTGGAGCATTTAAAACCTTTAAATGGCGTTTTATGTTGTCAGGAAAAAAAACAGCCTTTGGCCAGTTCTACAATGGAGAAGGTTAAGTAACTTGTCACAGTATAGTGAGGCCTTTTCTGTGTCTGGGTATCTGGGGGTTTGTCTGAATCTTGAGGCTGACTTTTACCAAGTACCAAGGACCAAGAACCAGTAAATACTTTGCAGATCACAGTGTTAAGTAACAACCTTTCTAAAAAAAACCATTAGGCCTCTTTGTTGCAAGTGTTGACAGAGTTTGACTTGTAGTTGAGGTAGACCAATCAATGTTTTTAAGTGTTAAAACTGACTGCCAATTTCCATCACAAAACCTATATCTCCAGGTTGGTTACTTCAGTACTTCTCAAACCTGTCCTCGGGACCCCCCACCACTACACATTTAGGATGTCTCCCTCACCTAACACACCTGATTCAACTCATTAGCAGAGACTGACAAACCCAAAATGGTTGTGTTCAATAAGAGAGACATCCAAAATGGGCAGTGGCATGGGGGTCCCCTGGACAGGTTTGAGAAGCATGGGTCACTTGATGTCAGAGTCACTTTATGCATCTTTGGTTGCTTTGCTGGTTTCTGATGCTAATACTATACGTGTCAGTATTGTGTCAGAATAGTTGTTTTACCATTCTTTGTGTTGATCTACCCATAATATAAGACAGGGCACTGCAAATAAGCATTTTTATTCACATTTTTTCTTTTATAGCAGGGGTGCCCAATCTTGTTCCTAGAGGGCCAATGTCCAGCAGAGTTTAGCTCCAACCCTAATTAAATACACTTGAACCAGCCAATCAAGGTCTTCAGGAATACTAGAAACATAGGTGAGTTGGAACAGGTCAATTAAAGTCTACAGGACATTGGCCCTTTGAGAGTTAGATTGGGCACTCCTGATTTAAAACAGTGGTTCCCAACCACGTCCCTGTAACTCAACTCTGTACATTTTGCTAGGTCACCTTTGTCCGACACACCCTTGTCAGGTCTTCAAGGCTGTGTCTGAAATCACCCCTCATACCCTTAAATAAGGCATTATTTGCAGGGACAGCCATTTGTACTGGTGTCCAAAACCATAGTGGACGATTTTGACCATACTCATTCAATCCCATAATGCACTGCACTAACGGGTGTACAACCAATGTACAATCAATGGCTACAGAATACCCTTAATGCACTGTGAAGGTCATGCCCAATTTTATTCCAGTGTTTCACGAAACGGTGCATGCAGCTGAATCATCCATCCATCCATCCATTTTACAAACCACTTGTCCAATGTGGGTACAGTGTAATATCATACAGGTATGTATTTCTTTTTAATTGATTATTAAATAGTTTAATTAAGATTTATACATGCTAGTTTTTAGTGTTTCAAATGATTATTAAACAGCACAGGACAAACTGCAAAAGCAGCAGCCCTTCAGGTGCACTCAGTGTCTGAATTCGCTCACTCGTTTTCCTTCACTCCTTCAAGTGGACTATATTAGTGGACTAATGTAGGGAATAGTGACTGAGGTTATAGGAGGCTATTTCAAACACAGCTAGAGTCTCTACGAGTGAGCCAATGACCCAAATCAGGTGTGTTTGATTGTGGAGACATGCAAAATGTGTAGTATTGGGGGGAGGGGTTCAGGAACATGGTTGGGAACCACTGTGTCAGGGTTCGAGAAGGGAAGGGGCGAGGACTCAGATGCAGAGTAAAATATGGGCTTTTATTTAATCAAAAAAGAAAACAAAAAACTATCCCATAGGGTAAAACTGGACCAGTAGCTGGGCTTGGCAGGGCAAGGCAGGACAGGAACATGCAGCGCAGGACACGAGGGTAACATTGATGACAAACTGGCACAGGACTGAAAGCAGAAGTAAAATAAATGGAGCAGACAAAGCAGGTAACGAGGGAGGACAGGTGGGGCAAATGAACCAATAATCAGGTAACAATAAGGCGGGGTTAGACAATAGACAGGAGAGCACATGGCACATAGAAACAACCACGAAAAGCCATATGCTCACATCAAACAAAACAAAAACAAACACATGACCTGTGAACCCAATCACAAGCCATGTGTCCAAACAAAATATAACATGACAGCATGCGGCCAAAGAAAAACAAACCGCATGCTACACAGCACAAGATAAAATATAACATGAAAGCACACAGTCAAAGTAAATATGAACAATGTGCCACGCAGAACACAACACGTGTGGACAGAAGAGCGCTCAGCCTGAGCTAACTCGAAACAACACACTCACACAGTGAGACCAGAGCGCATGGAGAATGAGTGAATGTTCATCCCATGCACTCACAAGAAAAGACAACACACAGAGCATGAATGTCTGAATCCTGACACAGAACCAAAATCAAACTGGACTGACGTGTCGGGATCCGAAGTCCACACTCCAAACACAAAACTACTGACATAGACAGAAGAGCATATGGTCTCGTGTATGCGTATTCCGTAATCGGAATCGCGTGTTCACAATGACAAGATAAGGCGAATAGGTGTGTCAGAGTTCTATCACCAATCCAAGAATAAACCAACCAAAGTGACAGAACCCTGACACACTGATTTAGAGAATGCTTTATCCAAAGCAAATTGACAATGAGAATAACGGAGATAGAAGCAATTAATTCACTGGATAACACAAGTATACCACACCAAACTAAATTTATATGAGGTACAAGAGTGGTATAACGGTGTAAGTGCATAAATATTTTTAATTTTGAAATTGTGTCTTTAGCCATTTCTTAAAGATGACTGGATTACACTGTTTGGGTGAAGGTTGAGATTTTATTCCACCACCAAAGGAGAGGGACATTGTGAAAGGTTTTGGTAGTGACCTTGTACCAAACTGTGATGGCACCATCATGTGTTCTTTGACTGACTCTAGGGTATGGGAGAATGCAGACAGAGAAGTAGGTTTGGTACGCTAGCCCCAGAACCTTAAATTTGATGCAGATGCCTATAGGCAGTGAGTAAAGAGAGGTGTAACATGGTGCACAATTTTGGTTGACTGAAGACCAGATGCGCTCATACATTCTGGATCATCTGCAAGAATTGACAGCTGGAAGGCCAGATAGTAAAGCATTCCAATTTTCCATTACGGGATGAAAAGAGTCCGGACCCAGAGCTACACAGCATAGTCAGAGTGATGTGGGTTAAATTTCTTTTTGTTAAAGAGCATAAACTGGGCAATTGTTTGAATGGTTGTTAGATACTTCCCAAAGATGCCTGCTATTGCTGTTGGGTTTAGATATTTGGTGGTGTTGTGTACCAGTGATGGCCTGGCTGGTACATCAAGGAGCTCAGCCTTTGCAAGGATTACCTGGACATGACACTCCTTCATTCAGTCCATGATGTTAAAAAGACAGGATGAAACTGTGGGATTATCAGGTTGGAATGACCAGTAAAGCTGTATTAAGTATATAGATAAGAGGAAAGAGTCAAGCATTGATCTCTAGGGTATTCCAGTGTTTAGCCTAGTGGTTAGGTGTGATTCAGACACTCCTCCGATCCATGAAACTTTGACAAATATGCCTTTAAGATAGGACTCAAACCATAAAGAGTCAAGTAAAGAGCAGTACCATTGATGCACAATGCTGACAGGGTTGATAGGACATGATGGGATAATGATGGTAAAGGCCAAGCAGATTCAGGTCGGATGATCTCAAAGTTCTTGCCAGTCAAAGGGCTTCAGGAAAAGAGAGCATGGTAGTCTAACTGAAATGTCCTCTTTTGAAGCTAAAAAGGTTTTATCCTGCAGGTTGCTCTGTGAAAGGAATGCAAAAAGAATTTTTTCAATGTTTTTGACAGGAATCAGAAATTCAGGACTGTGTTAATCAATACTTACCAATTCCAGCTCAACTGGTAAAGCATGGTGCAAGCGACACAAACATCATTGGTTTGAGTCTTGAATTCACTTGTAGTGGCTTTGGGGAAATGCCCCTGCTGAATACAATAATAGAAACAGAAATCTACTGCTGCAGTGTCAAGTATTAGTTTGAGTGGAGTGTTACAGTGGGGATAACGGAACTTACTTAAATCTGGCAGGAAAGACTCCAGTGGAATGAGACATGTTTATGATGTGTGTGAGAACAGGTAAGTGTGTAAGAGAGATGGTTTGAGGAAAATGAGAGAAGATATGATCTAGGGAACATCCTAGTATAATAGTTTGGAAACATCAGACTCAGAGAGAGGAGAGAAGAAAGGAGTTGCATGTGAGTCATCTATGTTTGTGTGTGTCTACAGCAGACAGCTGGTTTCGACCTTGTCATTGAAAAAAACGTAACCAGTCAGAGAGATGGGGGAGAAAGTGGAGGCAGACAGAGTGTAGAGGAGAATGCAGTGAAGACTTTCTGGGTGTTAGCAGCACACTGTGTGGTACAGGTTGTTTATCTGATTCTCCAAATACTACATGGTTACACAACAAAGAAGGAACATAAAGCTCAATTTCAACAAGCACAGTTTAAGAAAAAAAACAAACCTCTGTACACTACCTGTTTACAAACAGATGCTGTCTACTACTTAGGGTAACAACCATCCAGTGTTTTTGCCCCTTTATTACGATCGGACAGTAATGAGACAGGAAGTGAAGTGGGAGAGAGTGGGGGAGAGAGAGAGAGAGAGAGAGAGAGGGATGGGATAGGGAAAGGTCCGCGAGCTGGGGCTCGAACTCGGGACGCCCGAAGCGCAACAGCGATATGCCGACATGCTGCCCACGAGGTTATTGGAGCCAACAGTATTGGTTGTTTTGAAATAACAGATTGGAGTATATTCCCAGACTACTCCACTGATTTTAAATGAACAGAGGTGGTCACATCATATATCAGCAAATGGAAGATCTGTCACTACCATCTGGATATTGAATATATGCCAAAATGGAAATATTAAATCTATTGCATATAAACTGCTCCACTATATAAATCCTTGAAATAGTTCTGTATACTTGCCTTGATCATCTGAATGGTTGGTTAATCTATGTTAATCTAAGGTCTTTTTAACAAGCTTTTCTAGAAACCTTAAAACTTGACCTCATGCAATTCTGTCTACAGTTGGATACTGGACTTCCTGACCAACAGTCCTGGACTATACCTATATACATCCTTAATATATGTTCACCTGTACAGCTACTCACAGCTGTAATTACGTTTCCTAATGAATGACTGGACTAATCAACAGTAACAGGAAACAAAGGGTGTCATTTTCTTAACATTTACAGCACTGCAGTGGAAATGATCAGATGGTTCAGGTTGCTCTACATGCATATCTACTGACCCGACCTGCCCCTACAAAACCATAGCCATTCTAAAACACCGCACTTTCAGAGAGTCCTAAAAACAGGGGCGCTGCTATGGTTTCTGGGCCACTGGAACAGCATATTGACTTGGGCCCCCCTTAGAATCATGTTCACGGGTGGGTTGAGGGGTGTACTGCTGTACTACTGTGTCTGTGGTATCATATGAAAATGTCTAGAATTGTGTGTATTCCTAGCCTAGACAGGATCTGCAAGAGTTAAACAAACACCCATAAGGAGTTCAGAATAGATGAAGTAAAAAAATGACAACCATTGAAAAGGTTTAGCACAACCCCTTTTAGACTACTCCATGGACAAGATAAGCATTGACATTCTTACAGCTCTTTACTGGCTGACTGTGCACTATTCTTTTGTAAACTGCTTCAAATCTCAAGTCCTGTTAACACCTGGAATTATGGTTTAGGTCAACCTGATTACAAGTGGACAACATTAAATGTTTTGAAATTGTCCACTTTTAACTATATTCAGAGATGGTCAAACACATTTGACCACATTGATGCATAATGTAAATGCTCATGTGGTCAAATGCTTTTGAACAGCTGTGATCCAGCAGGTTGGACCACATTACATGTGCACTGCAGAAAAGTGCACTAAAACAGAAAAACTAAATAAACAAGCAATGGATCTCCATAGTTTAAGAGCTAAAAAAACCCAATGGAGGCTCAATCCAAAGGAAAATTGTGGACTTAGCATTAGTAATACTTGTTACAAGATAATGTCAATATGATAGATATACATGTTTCAGCTACACAGTCTTCTTCAGGATACTGGATACTTTTCACTTTAATTAATCTCATGTCTTCGTCTTGTGCACATTAGCGACTAATGGGTTATAATGGTGTCCTTACAACGTTTCTGGACCTAGAATGTGGTAGTTGTGTTGCTGTCTATGGAAGGTCAGAAAGGTCATGGATTTCATCAAAAATATCTTCATTTGAGTTCCAAAGATGAACGAAGGTCTTATGGGTTTGGAATGACATTAGGGTGAGTAATTAATGACAGAATTTTCATGTTTGGGTGAACTATCCCATTAAGTCAAAGGGTTTTCATGCAATACTTATCATTGGATTGACCAAATGCACATTTGTACCAATATATGGTGCCACTCATTCCTTGCCACTTCAAGACAATAATTCTTAGGTGCTTAAATTTTTGTTTAGGGTCATTTACCTATGACCTTTAGCTTATTTCACTGCTCTTTAAAATGCTGGTGCCATGTACAAACCCAAGGCACCCTATGCCAGAGTCTTCAGTTCTGTGGTAATGTCAACACATATCAGCCACCACTTACTCAAACTATGGTAGAAGAACCTAAGCACTTAAGAAACACCCATGAACAGTTCAAAACAATGCTAGACTGGTGTAAAGTGGCCACCAATGCATCTAGATCTAAATCCCACTGAATACCAACTGAGAAATCAGAGAACAGCAGTTGGAAGAAGGTATCTTTCAAATCTGAGAGAATCTAAGACTTGGCAAAAGGAAATTAGACCAAACAACCAGTACATTGGTGTAAGAATGCCACTGACCAGCAGTCAAACTGCCTGAAGCTGTTATCAAACATTAATTCTAGGGTTCCAGGATATCTGTGTAATAAATTGAGATTCAGTATTTTCTAGCCTTTTCGTTTACAGCAAACAAAAGAAATTAATCATAGTTTAAAAAACACGGTTTGAGATCTGCATACGCATATGATTAATGTGTGTTAAACATAACCCTAAATTAATCTCACACCACTGACGGCTTTGAAAGACCTTGTCTAACAGGATTAGGTACAATTTGGTTGTTACATAAAACAGAATGTGTAGCATGCTCTTTGATTACCACAGGCGGAAAAACAACAACTGTGGCTTCTCTCTTCACAAAAACAAATGCAAAATCCATATACAATTTTTACAGCCAAACAGTTTGTATGGTATAAATCACATATATAACATGATATTATATAAGTATTCATAAGTAGTCTTCCCAAAGAATTCATTCTCACAAAGCTTTAAAGGTGCACTCACAGTGATTTTGATCTTGCCTTAAATGTCAGTCGTTAGAATGTAACAATGTAGCATCACACAGAAGGTTTTCAAAACCTAAAATAATTTTTCTTAAGCTACATTGTATATTATTTTAACCATATTTTTTCTTCAAAAGTATTATTCATTTGTCAAGGAGAAAATGAATACTGAGTGCGCCTTTGACTCTTCATGATAAATAAGTGAAATTTACAAAATTATTTCAACAAAATGTAAGGACTTTAAAGACTAGGGGAATGTGTGTATTTAGCATAACATGAAATAAGGTCAAAGAAATGTCTACCAATATTTACATGCATAAAAACAATAATTTACAGCTGTGGAACATGAAAGAAAAATTCAACAATTACAAGGCCTTAGAAGGGGAAAACAATTATCTTTATTATAAACAAGTGGAACTAGACTTGCACAAAATATGTTACTGATGTTTAAAAATAGTCAAAATATGTTTTGCATCACTTATACAAAATAAAAAATACAATTTATACAAAAAAAAATCTTATGTGGTGTTTAGTCTGTGTTTGGAGTTAAATCTACACTGTTAGTTATAAAAAGGTATAGCACTAAAATACATACTTCCCTAAGTGCAGCTGAAATGTTTTTTTTTTTAATCAACTTTTACAGTTCAAATGAAATGAATAACTCCAGAATTAATAACTTCTGCTTTGCTCTAAATGTATCAGATCATTAGTAAAATTTCATTCTGGTCATTATAATGGTTCATATAGGTCCCTTTGGTTTGTGAATGCATACTGTGTCAACACCTACTTTGAATAAGAATTTGAATTTATTATCCAAAAATTGGAAAATGGAAATGAGAATTTTGGGGGAAACATTTTTATATAAACAACTGCAACATACATGAGACAACAGCATTCATTTGGTACATCCGAGGAACCAAACGCTACAGAAATACAACACTCAAAAACTAAAATAAAAAGTGTGTTAATTACTATGAGCATTCTGAGAATTCTGATGTACATTATATCTTCATTGTGGACACACTTTTCTAATTATCAAGTTATTAGGAAGGCTTTTCTCCAGGCACTCCAAGCAGAATTGTAATCTTAACATCATACTATTCAATATTTTACTTGAGTATTCTGTGCTTCCAACTTTGTTCCAACTATGTGGGGAGGACCCTTTTCTTTTCCAAAAGGACAGTGCTGGTTTGCATGAAGACCTAAATGCCTTTGGGGTAAATGATTCTCTGATGCTCTTGTCAACAATTTCTTTTCAAAAGTATGACATTAATCACTCCTTTTGCTGCTATAGCAAGACTCCACTCTTCTGGGATGGAACACTGTTGCAGGGACTTGCTTCACAAGAGACACAAGAGCATCAAGAAGGTCAGGCAATAACATCAAGCAAAAAATTCTGGCTCACAGTCTGCATTCCCAATCCATCCTAAAGGTACTCAGTAGTGGATATGTGAATGCCATTCACTTTCTTCAACACCTGAAACAGTAGAGCATTGCTTTGTGCAAAGGGTCACTGCCCTGCTGGAACAGAAAAAGGGTCCTCGCTGTTGAAGCAAAATTGAAAGCACATAATATTCCATTTTAGAGTTGAGCATTTACATTTGTCTTCACTAAAATTGCTGGAATACCAAACCTGTTCATTAGATAAGGGTGTCCATATACTTTTGGCCATTTTGTGGATCTCTACGTCTCAGAACATTCAGTGGATTCATTCAGCACTTCCAATGACATGCCATTATCAGCATGTTTCTCAGGATTTTCAGCATCAGCATCTACTTGTTGACTTTTTGAATCAACTACATTAGTCTCAGGAGGTTTTGTGCCATCATTTTCAGAGTCTCCTTTGTGATGATATTCAAGATGGCGATCTAAAGCAGAGAGGAATGTGAAGCGGCTTGGACAGAGAGGGCAACTGAGCAAAACCTTGCAGGGACTTCGCTTGTGGTAATACACGTGTCGTCGATAAACACTAAGTAGCCCAAAGACTCTACAACATTCTTTGCATTTGTACTTCATCCTTGGTTTGTAAGTTCCTTTATAGGGAGAACTAAGTAACTGGTCATCTGTCTTGGATGCAGGCTGATTTTCTTCTTCAAGTTCTTCTGGTTTACCATCACTTTTTGTTTGTGTCGATGCTTTCGCAGGTTCCTGTTCACTGTTTTTATCCTCATGTTCTGTCTTTGACTCCCCAGGAGCCTTAGGTTGAAGCGCTGAATTGTGGTACATGGCCACATGCCTTGTGACATCACATCTTTGTGGAAAGTGTCTTCCACAATAAACACAGGCATGCAGAGTTCCCTTATGGTAACGCATATGACGAGACAGACTGCTTGAGTGTACAAAGACACGATGGCAGAGTTTGCAGGAAAATATTTTACCACTAAAATTGGCTCTGTTCACGCCTCTAGATCTTCCTCTTATGCTTGGCCTTAGTGTATCAACTCGCTGCCTTTGCTGTTTTGTAACTATGTGTCGCATTACACCATGGTACTGCAGTTTCATCCTAGCCGGTAAACCTGAAGAGTCCTTTACTTCAACCTCATCTGGATGCTGTGCTTTATGATGCTCTCTTAAATCTGAAATTTGTTTGAAATGGTCCCCACACAGGCCACAACGACATGGCTCATTAACTGAATTACTGCCATTTTTCTTACTTTCTTCTTCCGCAAGCATTTCCTGTTTTTGTGTTACCTCACTGGATGGCCTGTTGACACGAGAATGACTGTTTAGGTGGCTTTGCAAGTCAGACAACCAAAAGAAGCGCAAGCCACAAATTTTGCAAGGATAAGACCTGTCCATATTATTTCCTTGATTTTCCTCGGATCTACTCAAAGTCTTGGAACCAACAGATCCATGCCACTGTTTCTGATGTGACAGTACGGTCTCTTGTCTTAAGAATCGCTTTCCACAGTGTCCACAACTATAAAAGCGTTCATGAGCATGGTTTTGAAGGTGGCTCTGCAGACTCTCCCGGTCATTAAACACCTTGCAGCACAGAGTGCATTTGAACCCCTGCTCGAGGACACGGTACTGCTGATGCTGTTGTAAGCTCTTTGGGGTTTTGAACGCTTGTCCACATCTTTCACACTTAAACTGATTATACTCCTTCTCTGGTATCTTAGATGAACTCAAGGCTTCTTGAATAGGGGGCTGGCACCATAATGACTTGGATGAAGGTTTTCCAAACAAGAAAGTAAAGTTAGACAACACAGATCGATCGACCACAGTGAGCATTCCGTTTTCATGAAGAGCGACCTCAATGGATGCATTGATACAACTACCATTACTAATGCTTAAACTATCAGAGGAAAATATGTCAGTAAGTCCATGAATGGCCATGTGTTCTACTAGTTTTGGGTATTGACTAAACCCTTCACCACACTCTGTGCAGATGAAGGCATCTCCTCCACTTAACTCTTGCATAGAGTCCATTGAGTAAGCCATCATGACAAAGCAAAATGTATCGTCTTTTGAGGTATAAAGTTCAATTGTTTAGTAAACAGAGAACATGTTATATTATGTGAGATGTTTAAAAAAATATATCAAAATATGATAACTTTGACTATTAGAAGTCTGTTAAACCTCCAATCTCACTTCAGCTGCTAAAAAAGCAAGGCTAAGTTTCTCTATGCATTTCATAAAAAGCCTCATCTGGTCACAGCATTTCTAAAATGGCAATTTCAATAAAATAGAAAATTCCAAAAAGGATTAAAAATCTATCCTTAAAAGCCTTTTTGTTTGTCAATTCAAACATCAATTCCCCAACTCCATAGGAAAATGTGACATTTGAGCATAATAATGTAAACCTCGTTATGTATGGCCTGCCTTGTTTCAGGTGCTGGCCCGCAATTCAGATATTGCCATCTGTAAATAAAAAAGAAAGGAGAGGAAAAGTAAGATACAAATACATTTTGCTGAAAGTGATGTTTTTTTGCATGATTAAAATGTTTTGTTTTTTCATAATTCATAATATATAACACTTTTAAACAATCCACTTACGATTTGGGAAAAGCAGCCCAGGGCAGCTATTAGATCAACATCTACATCACCTAAATGAGCCCTATGTACTACCATTGTGGTATAGATATAGATTTTCCAAATTGTTGTGAATCTGACTCACAAGCTCTCAATTAAGTGTAATTTGAGTACATTTTGATAATAATGTTTATTTTACTAAAAGAACCTCTCTCTCAGATAATACTGTAAATTATGCAGGGAAACTTGGCACATTAAAAAAAAAAAGTTAATCATATAAAATTAACAACAGGGCCCAAACTATTCTAAAGTTATTTACATAACCAATAATGTACAACAATTATATTTAAAAATGTTGCTCAAAACAGTATTCCATGAAGTGAAAGCAACCAATTTTCTAGGGTTTAGTATGTTTTTCAGTAATTTTTAGTGAATTTAGTGAATCCAACTCTTACACATTCTGAATGATAGCACAAAAAACAGAATAAATATTATTAGCAAAATTGTAATTAATTTTACAATTACCTTATTTTTTTTATTAAAAATGAATTTATTGCAAAGACAACAAGATGTAAAAGATGGTAAACAAATGTTGAAGGGGGAAATGGAGACAATGGAGGAAAAAAAATGGACTAGTAGTAAATTTTTTGCAAAGGCATATTTCAACAGTGCACTTTACTGCTATCAAAAAGCACACTATATTCCTCAAAATGAATCAAAATGCAAAGGAAAATACAAACACTGAACTATCAAATAACTTTATTCTTTCTTTAGCCCAAGAGATAATCATTTTGCTCTTGGTGTGAACAGATCATTTGTCTGCAATTAATTTATCTTTTTTACGCCTCTATTGCTGTGAAAGGGCCTTAACAAAGAAAGCTATCAGGGATTGTGCTATAAGGTTAGGCTATCAAAAGGCAGAGCTGCCCTGGAGCCAATTGACCCCATTTACATGCACTTGAAGAAAATGGCTTATTCCAGGGTTTATGCAGTAAGCAGAATTCTGAACCATCACATAAATGCAAAAACTGTTTTCCTCAAGCCATTTAAGGAAGTAAGAGAAATCAGTTTAACACCTGCCATGTAAACAAATAAGCTGCATTCTTCAATGTACATATTGTGAATGTGGAAAAAAGAATTAACAAATGTGTGAAGAACTCTGCTTACTAATGGTGTAGCATGTATTGAATATTGATGGGGGTGTATTTAACAGGAACAGCAGTTTTGCACCTTGAACAGCTTTCTCACGTAAGCAATTTTCTGATGTACATCAGAATGATCAGATAATCAGTGAATCAGCTGGCTAGTATGAATTATATACATAAATACTTTCCTGGCTAGTAATTAAAACACCAGAGGAAATAGTAAAAATCAAAATATACACCAATCAACACACTGTGTATTGTGTGCCCTTCAAGTGTCAGAAATATCAAATCGACAAATCCAAAAAAATAAATGACCATGCAATGTGCTTATTTACATATTAACATTTTATTTACACAGGCATATTTAAGTGGGAAACTCGGAATTCTAGATCATACGCAAGTTGCCGAGTTGTGATGCTGAGAGGGTGAAAACACTATAATATAAACCAATAAATCTAAAATCTAGCCTATATAGTGTTTAGGGACAGGAAAGCAAGTCTGTAGTGAATGATGCAATGTTAATCACTCAACTTTAACAGTCTGATTTATGTTAGTTGTAATACCATGCATAAATAAGACACTCATTTTGAATATGACTTTGTTTCGTTTAGGCTACATCCTTGTTATGTTATTGAATTGAATGTGTGATGAATGTGGTATGAGTTCCCCAGGTGGATTGGAAGGCACAATTTCTTCTCAAAAATAGTATTATAAAACACCTAACAAGTGTTCAAAACAGGAAATCAGGAGTTTAACTTTTACTCACCATAATCCTGATGTTTTAAAAGTGATTACTCCCCCTTTACCATGGCCGCCAGAAATAACCCAGTATTTCTAGAGACTGACAAAGACAAGAAAACAACATTAAAGCAGGTATGTAACAACACTGAACAAGGGTCTGGTACATTTCCTTACTAAATTAACAATTAAAAAATTTACAGATCTCTTACATAGTGACTAGAAATGAATTTAATGCACAAGCAAAAAAAAAAAAAAAAAAAACCAACAACATAGTATCATAGAATTAATCAATGACGGTTACACAATACACACTGACGCTGAAACTACATTATCATTATTAATTCAGCAGACTCTTTGATTCAAAGCAGCTTGCAAAACGTGGAACTTAAAGTATTTTATCTTAAGAGCTATGAGCTCAAATGAGTATTGTGTAGCAACAAGTAATTTTTTTTTAGATATTTTTATGTTCTTGACATTTAAAGTGTTAAGGTATCGTGGGATCTTAACGAGTCCAGCAACCAAATCAGGCTCTCAAATGAAGGCATGTAATGGTATCCTTAAAAACAACAACAACCACAAATACAATAAAGGTAAACTGGCAGTAAACGTATAAATCTTTAACAACGGGAAGATTATTGGAAAATGCACAGCTCAAACCAAATAAAAACAGCAACCTGTAAAAGCCGAAACACCATTACATTAGTAACGCCACATTACAAGCCTAAACAATACGCTACGTTAGCGAAGTTGATTTACTTGTAGATCACATACTTGTTACGCTACATAAGTAAAACTCAACCGGTTAGGTGTGCGGGATATAAAGCAAAAAAATCCATGCTTTCATAAAACAGTATCTACAAATGAAAACAGCCACATGTATCCGTGAATTACCTCGTCGATAGATGTCACTCCTGAAGAGGCTCAAACGCGGGTCGCAACTTTCCTTCTCCTTTCTTTTTAGTGTGAAGCTGTAGTGCGATCTCTTGCGAATTCAACGTTTATTATACATTGGTTTTGGTTTTTGAACGGTCAGCTGAACTATTCATAGTTTATCCCAAAAGAACTCTAAATTCTCAAGAAAACAAGAGGGTGGTAAAGAAAAACGAAAGCTTCCTTTTGGCAATCTTCTTCGCGTGCGATTGGCTTTGCTGCATTACCGCCACCCACAGGACTGGAGCGCAGATGGTCAGCTAATCGAAAACGTATATAAATAATTGTTCATTCATTTGATATTCGGTGCATGCATGTGCTACATAAATCATGTTATCTAAATCTGTTGTTATGAGATAATTTGGCACTGCATTATGTATTATCCGCATTTGTCTGTCCTGGAACATTGTAAGATGATTTTGCAATGTGAGGCTTTTTATTTAAACCCACAGTTTGCTTTATTCTGCATGAGCTGTGGAGTGTAGGAGTCATGAAATAATTTTAGGAAGAATGAAATCTGAACTGTTTTGGGAAGCTGGCGATGTAACATGCCATACTTCATTCATAATTATTTCCAAAACCGCTGGAAGAAAACTGTTTTGTAATTATGTAGCTTTATGACTAAATATTTTCTGAGATTACTTTTGTATGTAATTGCTTTTTTTTTTTTTTTTTTTTTTTTTTTTTTAAAGA
>JAFVLL020014860.1:0-18697 GCA_021397915.2 Tor tambroides | reverse complement strand
ATGCAAATTTAATTTACGCTTACAGTCTTATGTACACTTTCACAAATCTTACCCTGCGTATGCAAATATTTTAGGCATAATTTTACCTTCATAGGGGGCGGGGTTGGATCCACATCTAGGGGGTGGAGATGGGTAGGTTTAGGGATCAGGGGGTGGAGACGGTAGGTTTAGGTATATGTAAGGTGGGAAGAGTTGGATCTAGATCCAACCACGCCCCCTGGATCTTGTGTTCTGCAGTGAGGACCATCTCGCTAAGAGTGAGAATTGGTCCTTAAAATGAAGTGTTACTGAATTTTTAATCTGACAGTTTCATTTCTATTGTATTTCAAATCAAAATTATGGAATAAAAACAGCGCATTTCAAGGGAGTTCATGTGATAATATAATAGTAAAAAAATAAAAAGCCACTTAATTACGCTTTTCTTTCTAAATAGTGCACATTGTTTCACACTTTAAAGAGGTACACTTATTTTTATGTGTTGATTAACATACTAAAGCACATGGAAAGTACTCGATTATAATATTAACTGTGCTGTGATTTCATATTACATTCAAATAGCAATCATTACAAATGTGTGAATGCAAATACCTGAAATACATGTTTCAACAGAGATGACAAAGCATTTGTACACACATTGGGCCTCATTCATGAAACATGAGCAGAACGAATTTTTGTGTAAATCGTTCATAAAGCCATTCTGACGTAAACTTTCAAATTCATGAAAATGTTTGTATTTTCAAAACATTAGTTGGTACGAAAGAAATTTACACCTACTCCCTACCACGTGTAAATGGTTCGTAAAATTTTCTCTGTTTTTTTTGGCAAACTGATGACACTAAACTTTGTTGACTGTCATCATAATATTTTACAAGTTCATTTGCTTTGTTTTAGTTAATATTGCTGCATTTTTATATTCAGTAATATTCTTCAAAATGAGATACCAGTAATACGTTACTGCCATGGATATTCAGAGCAACTAAAGCGTCTCAGCTAGATAAAACGCTGTGCCACCAAAGCATTCTCAATCGCCACCAGCTGGCCGTTTTCAGAAGAGCACCTGACATATTTCAGGTGGCTAAAAACTCTTTACTGGACACACGTTATTGAATATTTATTGTTAGCTATATGGCCTATTAGTCTTTTTTGGATTTATGCAATATACTGGAGCCAAACCTGAGAAAGCAGACCAGAACATTCCACTGCATTCCTGGACACGCAATTTGCTAGCTATAATCATAGGTGGGGATTATGCTAATTGTGAATGAGCGTGCACGAGCGCCCTGTTTACGAATGATTGGAATTCATTAACATACGCATGTTTAACTATCAAATCGGACATTTACGAAGTGTTTGTGAATCCGGAGGAGAGGTTTCGGGAAGGTCCATTTTATGCGCAAATTACTCAGAATTTACTCCTATATTTACGAATGTTTCATGAATGAGGCCCATTGTACTTAAGCGTGTCAAAACACTCACTTAAACTTTATTTTAAGGTGTTCTTGTTAGTGCAATTATGCATGTATAAGTATTATGAGTAATACTTACTATATGGTTAGGATTAGGTTTTGGTTTAGAGTTACTTGCATGTAATTATGCATAATTATTTTTTATTATAATAACAAGTAAATGCAACGTGTAACAAGGACACCTTAAAATAAAGTGTTACCGGACACTCTAAAGTTCAGCTAATTGCTTTTTTTTTTTGGCTCAATTTAATTGCAATTAAGACTAGGAATTCAATAAACTAAGTGCAACATATACATACATGATAGAAATCAATGAAACTGAAAACAGGTGAGCAACGTAATATGTGTCCATGGAAACAAATGAGGCGGGAACCAGGGGAACAAAATCGTAACAAAACACAGGGAAACCAAGTGAAACAAGTCCATAAAACCTTAACGCAAGCAATATACAGATACAATTAGATTCAGTTTAGTCTCAAGTACATTCTTTTACAGTATATTATTTCCATAATAAACACACTTTTTAAAAGTATGCTAAAGTGTACTTATTTTTCCTAAGGGATATCTTGCTTCATTATTCCTTTCAGTGGAGAGAAAGTTCAACCATAGTTTGAATTGTGGCTTATTTCCTGCTTCAGAAAAGTAAAACTTTTTTTTTTTTTTTTTTTTTTTTTTTTACCTTGAGTAAATTAATTACAGACTGAATGTTTGGTCAGTAATAAAGTACAAGGTCAGCAGCAGCAGTTCTATTGAACATTTAGCAGAGATACAACACTGGAATATTCTATAAGATGCTGCATTTGCTTGTGGGTGGTGAATTCTGTGAGGGTTGATCCTTGGGGCTCAGGTTTTAGATTTGCATTAGCTAACGTTAGCCTTACTAAACATGGAAGGAGGGTTTTGAATCAATTTGAGTGAGAGATTGACTCTGAACCTAATGTACTTATTTATTTCTTTTTACTTTAGGGTAAGCAGTTGGACTGTTGCCACATATACAG
This sequence comes from Tor tambroides, assembly GCA_021397915.2. Classification (NCBI taxonomy): domain Eukaryota; kingdom Metazoa; phylum Chordata; class Actinopteri; order Cypriniformes; family Cyprinidae; genus Tor; species Tor tambroides. The sequence goes on along the minus strand of JAFVLL020014860.1, from coordinate 16,233 downwards.
AACCCAAAAGGTTTTGCAAGTCTAAGTGAATTCATTTCACACTCAATTGGCACTGCGGGGCTGCTGAGATCTACTTATTGAAGATCTGCTCCTGAAAGGGAGTCAGGAGGAAAAGTTCACACTCCGCTTTTCATTGGACTTCAGTGGACTAGGTCGTCTAGAGTCCCTTACACAAAGCAAATATATTGCCTAATATATGAATGATCAATATATTAAACGACATAATGGTATATTAGAAATTATACAGAATAATATATTGTGTAAATATATTACAATATATTGAATAATACATAAGGAGTCGCCGCTTTTCATAAATTGAAAAATATGTGACGATATATTTACTTATATATCACAATATATGTCATTTTATATTCAGTCATACACGTTATAATATATAGATAAATTATGGGACTGCATGTGTAAAAATATATTAAACATATTTACTCATGCAGTATATACACACATATATGGAAATATGTATTTATTATGTTTAACAATCATTTATGCTATAAATGTTTCATATTTTAAAATATAGTGATAGTCTACAATAGCATAAGCACACCCGCTCATACTAAACATTTAGTGAACAGCCATTACTTTTTAAATAAAATAAGATATAATTTAACGGTGTTTGTCCAGTCATCATCCTGACCACAGGCTCTACTCTTCTTCACAATGGTAACCCCACAAGCTTACACAAACCAAAAACTCTTTTACATTTCAAAATAATACAACATTAAACACTAACGGATATCGCTCATATTAATATTGAGCAAAAACACATGAAATAACACTTAATTTTAACATTTTTTACTCTTCTTTAACAGTCAGATGCAAAGCATGCTGGGAACTAGAAATCTGCTGTAACTAATTTGGTGAATGTGTGTGTATATATATATATATATATATGTGTGTACTGTACACACATTCACATTTATGGGAACATCTATGTGCAACATATACTCAATAAAGGATCAAACAATGAATATTTATTTTTGTCTTCATTTCTAAATATATTTGTATGTCAACAAATAGCTATATATTGTCAATGCATATATTGTTGTATATTGAAAAAAAAACATATATAAACACTAGTTTCCAATATATTGAAATGTATTATGTAATATGTTGCATTATATTTTGCAGTATAGACGGTTTCAACGGCAACAACATAAACAAACGTTACTGCGCATGCGCGCTTTAGTGGCCCTAACTTAACTTCCGTAGACATCCAAATAGAATCAATAACAACAGCTAAATCCCTCTAGAGTAGATTATTTTTTGATAACAAGCAAAATATGTTTGCTGCGTAAATCAGACGGATTTATTAAAAATGCTAATTCATTCTCTGCCAGCAGGAGGTGCTTTAATAAAGCGGGAGTAGAGGTTTCCCCGGTAACGGCTGTTGGGCTGTACCTTACACAAAGCAGCGCTGAGCTTACAAACGCTGCTTTATCAGGCATATAACATGCAAGATTAAATGAAAATGACATCAAACATTTTCTGAAGACACCCTTCCTTCAGAAATACAGTGATATAAAAATACCCGCGCCTCGTTTTGATTTTTAAACGTGCATTATGTGCTCATGTTTATTCAATGAAAAGCCTTTTGGAAAATCGGTCAGATTTGATATCGTGGCGGGTCGCCACAAATAAATAAATGTATGGGAAACACATCCCACAGCACAACAACCTGAGCCCAACTTCATTACTCATCACTTTAACTTTAAGTGCGTTTGTAGCCGGCGCCACTAACCAGGGTTGCGTTTCCCAAAAGCATCGTAAGACCGGAAGTTAACTTTGGGCCAGGCGCGTGCGCCCGATGAAACCGTCTATATTACTATATATATATATATATATATATATATATATATATATATTTCGTATGGGGTGTAGGATAGATAGATAAATAGATAGATAGATAGATAGATAGATAGATAGATAGATAGATAGATAGATATTTTGATAGATAGATAGTTTTTGTTGTTTTTGTTTTCCCTGTGCACCACAAAAGTTAATTTTGGAAAATAAATATTCACATACTCACAGAAAACTATCAAAGACACACAATATTGTGCATGAGTCAACTTGACTTTGACATTTGTGATTTTTTTTATTATTAGTAGTATTAGTATTAGTATTAGTAAAGCTTAAAAGGTTCTATTAATTCAGTAATTGCATGAAAAAAGAAAAAAAAAAAACAACGTGAGAGTAAATGATTAACATCTGTACATTCATTTAAACAATGTTTTTTTTGTTTTTCCTCTACACTTCTGTATATAGTGTATTATTAAATTTTCTATTTTTCTTATATTAGAGTTATATTTCATCTGTGTTATTCCTATGTATGTCTGTATTATCATGTATGTTTGTACTATGTCTGTACTTTCTTCTGCACTGGAAGCTTCTGAAGCCAAGTCAAATTCATTGTGTGGGTAAACATACAATACTTGGTAATAAAGCTCTTTCTGACTTCTGAAAAAATATTCGGCAGCACACCTGGTTTCAACATTGCCAATACTCAGAAATGCTTCTTGAGCAGTAAATCAGCATAGTAGAATGATTTCTGAAGGGTCATATGAAACTGAAGACTGGAGTAATGATGCTGAAAATTCAGCTTTGATCACACAAATAAATTGCGTTCACATAGAAAACTTTTCTATTAAATCGTAATAATACTTCACCGTTTTTACTATATTGTCCAGCTTCAGTAAGAAAAAGAGACTTCTTTCAAAAACATGAAGAAAGTCTTAATTATTCCAAACGCCATGTATATTAACAGTGGCTCACTTAAACACACTATTAAGTTGTAATGCATCTGTTGCTGGAGCTGCTCCGTCAGCATGTCGGTGTACTGTATGTGTATGTGTGTGCATGTGAGAGACCCCCCGTCAGCCTCGAGCATCTCATCAAGACGGGGGCTCTGCTGACGCTGCACTGGAGGCCAACAGATGGGCAGCGTTCAGCAGACATCACGACGGCACAGGAGGACGCCTCAAATAGCACGCTCGCCTGATGAGAGCATTTGAATCACCACCATGCTTAAGAAAATAACATATGAAGGTTATAGCATGCTTAAGTACAACTTTGGCACTTATTCTATAACTAATTCTAGAATGATCTGATCTATGCAGGATTCTTTGATAAAGAGAAAGTTCGAAAGAACTGCATTTATTTGAAACTGAAATGTTCTGTAACATTAGAATGCTGCAACATTATAAAGTGTCAGTTTTGATCAGCTTCATTTATACACGCTGAGTAAAAGTATTATTTATTTTTAAAAGTAATTATTTTTATTCATTTTATTTTTAATATTACTTACCACAAAGTTTTACACTGTGGGGTATCACAAAATTATGAAGAAACACAACATTATTTTCAACAATGATAATAATCAAAAATGTTTCTTGAGCAGCAGATCAGCTTATTAGAATGATTTGTAATAATATTTCACAATATGATGGATTTTACAATATTTTTGGTCAAATTAATGCAGCCTTGGTGATATTTGGTTGTTTGTCTTGAAGAAGAAAGAAAAGAAAAACATAAAATGTCCAGAAGATCTCAAACTGTGATCATATTTGTCAAGATAAAATAAGCACTAACTGAAGAGTTGCTATCCATATTCATTTATAGCTCTGTATTCTTCTTTATTATTATTACTTATCTTTGTGCATTTTCGGAAAAAAATACATGCGATAAGGACACTTCAGTTATTATAACTGAGAACTCTATTACCTCGTGAGCTATGAAAAATACATTTCTGAATAATAAAAACTGGCTCTGGGCATGAATGTGATAAACAGTCTTCACATCACAAGGTGGTTGCGGAAATTGTTGGTACATGAAAATATTTTGCTTAGCTGATTTAACAGACTTTTTTTTCTTTTCCCTATTGTCTCTTTTCATTTGCAGCATTTCCCACTTAAACAAAGAGCATTTGAAATCTCTTATTAAGGTAATCGATACAGCGTTAGTCATGCAAACATCACTATGAAGATAACAACAAACCCTTTGAAAATACATAACAGAATTTGCTTTTTTTATCCTCCCAAAAAATGAAATTCAATTTTCAGCAGTCATAAATTAGGGCTATACTGTTCCTGCGAAACCAGGATACCCTCTCCACGCTGGATCTGAATCTGTCTGATTAAGATTCAAATGTGCGGTTGACGCCAGTTGGGCCTGCAGGAGATTTAATTAAGATTATGAGGCCAACTGGGAGGTTATAAAGAACAAACAAACTCCATATCAGACTCATCTTCCTTTATCCCACCAAAATAATAGTATTATTGACAATCTCTGGATGCAAAGAGAAAATGTCACAAAGCAAAAGAAACACAGCCACACCAAAAGATACTGCATACCTGAAGTGATTTAAGTTTGAGTCACAGTCATATATATGTGTGTGTGTGTATATATATAAAACTCATATTTTGATTAAAGCTACAGAGGAAAAACACACTGCCTTCAATCCTCCTGGGAATTACCTATTTACCGGTTTGGAAATCGTCTAATTCAAATTTGGTGTGTAATTGATGCTTTATTTGTGTGTTTTTAAAAAAAAATCATTTTCATGGAGTTTTGTCATTGCCTGTAGTAGCATCATACACCCAAAAGTGTGGTATTTTCTGCCAAGCTTTATTACTCTCGAATAACCTTCCTGATAATGTTCGGGGCTCAGACACACTCTCCAAGTTCAAATCTAGATTAAAGACACATCTCTTTAGCCAAGAATTCACATAATGCATGTCATAACCTTGTACTCCAGTTATATCTGATTTAATGCACATGGATATCTTAGCTTGAAAAGCAGCTAAGCTAATAACTCTCCATTTGCTCTTCTAATTCTACCTCAGGATTGGATCCAGCATCTTACAAAGATTTCAGATGACAAACACCTGAGAAGGGATGACACCAACCCCTGCAAGTACTTCAGATGATGCAGAATTTTACTTATATTGTAATCATTATGATCACAACGAGTAATCAGTGCTTTAACATGTCCAGTGTTTCTGCTTAAATTAATATGTGACATTAACAAACATGACTTGTATAATCTTAGAACTGTACATTTCTGCCATGTGGACATTACTTTGATATGATCACCTCTGATAACAGATTACTCTTAATTGTAATGTAGAAATATTTATCTACTAAAAATGCTTTGAAATTATATATGAAAAGCATTATGCAAATAAATGTAAATTAAATTGTTGTTCATTAGAATTCTTGCACAGTACACAAAACACATTCCTGTATAGCTAACATTCACAGTTACAGCTTAAATCTTATTTCTTTAACTTTATATTTGTGGTGGCAATGTTGTGTGTTTATGCTATATATCATCATTCCACATGCAACAATATATACAGTGAGGTGTACCTTTGACAGAAACCCACTTTAAAGTCAAATTATTCTAAAACAGAGTCTGTCTGATGTACCTGTCTGTTGATTCTTACATATGAAGATGGTCTTCTTTTAGGATACAGAGGAACTGTATGAGACTGTATGCAAATTTCAAACTAGGCTGGAAAAACAGGACTGTGGTGACATGTCTACAAAATGATATTAAAAGGATAGTTAACTCAAAAATGAACATTTTGTCATGATTTACTCACCACAAGCTGTTCCAAAACTGGATGAGTTTACTTCTGTTAAAAAAACAAAAGAAGACATTCTGAAGAATGTTTGTAAGCATGCAGTTGATGGTAGCCATTGACTTCCATAGTACTAAAAACAAATACTATGGTTACCAGCAACTGTTACCAACATTCTTCAAAATATCTTAGTTTGTGTTCAGCCGGGGAAAAAAAAAAAAAAAAAAAAATTGTTTCCATGTTTTATGACACTTTTAAAGTGAAATGTCCAGTGAGTGGCGTAAAAACACATTCAGTTTTATATGAGACATGAACTTGAATCCGTTAACATTTCATTATGTTGGGTATTGTACAGTTCAGTTCACAAGTGCAATGCTGTACCGGGTGCATTACAGAGCAAGTTTACTACATCAGAAAAGCCATACATATGGAGCTGATTATGTAATGCAAAAGTCAAAATGTATTAGTTTACAAATCATGCACTATTGTAAAACAGTTTTGAGCTCCTACCATAGTACTGTGCAAGGCATTGTGAAAAAAAGTCTTTATTAATCAATGAAATCATAATTTGTATAAAAAGCAATACAAATAGGGTTTTGAAAAACTGTCTGTGTTGGAAAATTTCATTGGCTGCTAAGTAGAAAGGATCCAGCTCATTGATTTTAGTGGTGATAAATGAATCATATAGAAGGCTGTTTCCAGTATGCAGATTAGCTTTTGCAAGGGTTTGGATATGGATTCCAAGCTCGTGAGGTTAAAGTACATGTCCACACCATTATGCCATATCTTTCATTGCACAAACAGATTGCTAGATGCTAACCAATTGTCATTCTCAGTGGACCGTGTGCTGTCATACACTGTCTCCATGGCAACTGATTACTTGCACAGTGTGCATGTGGCCATTCGGGGGTGAGCTGGGAAATAAATTGCTGAATTCCTCCGACAGCTCTCCAAACAAACTCGTGCACAAACAAGGAGAACGAAACAGCACTCGACGCATTCTGATGTCTCTGCATTTTGTGGTCCGTGCCATACTCATCGCCCGGGCATGTCGTGTGTTGATGAGACAGGATCTGTGTTGTACTGGGCCACAGTGAGCTCTATATATAATCACCGCCTGGAGAAAAGCTTGCATCTCCCAAACACCAACTTTTCAGCAGAACAACTCTGGGTTTGGTCAGAATGAAACTGCATGGATTCACTACAAGGTGATGTCTTTTGTTAAACACTGAAGGGTGCATCAGTGCAGTCTGGAAACACACAGATGGTATGTGTTATTTTGCATTGCAAACTCATTACAAGCTTCTCTGTTTACACTACCAATAAAAATTGATGTAATGAAAGAAGCCTCTTCTGCTCACTAAGGCTGCATTTATTTGATTAAAAATACAGTAAAACATTAATATTGTGAAATGTTATTACAATTTAAATGATCTGATTTCTATTTGAATATATTCTAAAATGTAAATTTATTGTAAATTTATGTACAGTCATGTGAAAAAGTTAGGACACCCTGTTGAATTCCATGTTTTTCCATATCAGGAAATAATAAAACATTAACTGGTACTTGCCAGGTCTTAAAATCCTCAGATGAAGAACAACACATGACACATTGCACCATGTCATTATTTGTTTAATAAAAATAAAGCCAAAATGGAAAACCCACGGGTGACAAAGTTAGGACACCCTCACTGTTAACATATGAATTATGAGAATAAGTAGCAGTCAGGCGCTGCTAATCAAACACCTTTGATTAACTGAAGTCTGAGCACCTCTATAAAAGCAGAAATTTTGGCAGTTTGCTGGTCTGGAGCCTTCAGGTGCGTATTAATACAATACCAAAGAGGTAAGACATCAGCAATGATCTTAGAGAAGCAATTGTTGCTGCCATCAATCTGGGTGGGGTAATAAAGCCATTTCCAAACAATTTGAAGTCCATCATTGTACAGTGAGGAAGTTTATTCACAAGTGGAAGACATTCAAGATAGACACAAATCCTCCCAGGAGTGGACATCCCAGCAAATTCACCCCAAGATTAGACCATGTAACGCTCAGAGAAATAGTAGACAACCCAAAAACTCCACTGCAGACTCTACAGGCCTCAGTTAACATGTTAAATGATAAAGTTCATGAGAGTAAAATTAGAAAAATATGGGACAAGTATGGCACATATGGAAGAGTTGCCAGAAAAAAGCCTCTTCTCTATGTAAAGAAAATGGCAGCACAGTTTAGGTTTGCAAAGTTGCATCTGAACAAACCATAATACTTCTATAACAATGTCCTTTGAACAGATGAGACCAAAGTGGAGATGTTTGGCTATAATGCACAGTGGCACGTTTGGTAAAAACCTAAAGAGCACATCAGCACAAACACCTCATACCAAAATTCACACATGCTGGTGGAGGGCTGATGATTTTGGGCTTGTTTTGAAGCCACACAACCTGGGCATCTCACAGTCATTGAATCAACCATGAACTCCTCTGTACAGTAGTCAACATTTGGAGTGGATCAAAATGTTTCATCAAAGTTGTCCTAAAACCAAAACAATACCCATTCTTGTCTTAGGACAACTTTGATTAACTCTTTTGATCCACTTCAAATGTTGACTACTGTTTACCAAAGTATTCTAGAGTCAAATGTGAGGCCATCCATCCTACAGCTAAAGTTGGACAAAAATTGGGTCATGCAACAGGAAAATGCTCCCAAAGCACACCAGCAAATCTACAACAGAATGGCTGAAAAGAAAAGAATCAAGGGTTTGCAACAGTCCAATCAAAGTCCAGACCACATCCTGACTGAAATGCTGTGGTGAGAGCTGTGCATAAACAAATGTCCACAAACCTCAATAAACTGGAGCAACGTTGTAAAGAAGAGTGGGCCAAAATTCCTCCAGAACGATGTGAGAGACTGATAAAGTCATACAGAAAATGATTACTTCAAGTTATTGCTGCTAAAAGTAGATCTACAGGCAATTGAATCATAGGGTTTTCCAACTTTGTCACACATGGCTTTTCCATCTTGGATTTAGTTTTGGTAAATAAATAATGACACGGTGTGATATGTCATATGATGTTGTTCATCTGAGGTTTTGTTTTCCAAATTTTAAGACCTGCCAAGGATCAGATCATTTTTTATTATGTCCTGATAAAGAAAACCATGGAATTCAATAGGATGTCCTAACTTTTTCACATGACTGTAAGTAAAAGCTGCAATTTTCAGCATCATTATTTCAGTGTCACATGATTCTTTGGAAAACATTCTAATATGCTGATTTGCTGAATATAATTTTATTTTATTTTATTTTTTTATCAAGCAGCAAACTGAAATGTTATCAGAAATGTTTCCTAAGCAACAAATAGGTGTTTTCTGAAGGATCATGTGACACCGAAGACTGGAGTAATGATGCTAAAAAAAATCTGATTTGATCACAGCAATACATTACACTTTACTATATATTCACATTGAAAACACTACAAAAACACTATTTCACAGTATTGGAAGTATAGCTCTTCCTGTAGTTTTAATCAGATAATTGCATCCTAGATGAGCAAAAGAGAAAACAAATAAATAAATACATACATGCTGTATATATATATATATATATATATATATATATATATATATATATATATATTCCAAACCTTTGACCAGTATAGTGTAAAATGTGAAAGAGATAATTCTTTTTGCTGTTCTGTATTCAGTAATATAAATCAAAACCCCAGCTCATTTCAGCTTCACAATTGGTTTCACAAGCCTCTTTTCTCAAAGGTTCTCACAGAAAGAATCAACTTTAGACAATGTTCTCACTTCAGAGTGCACATCCTAATTGATCCAGTAGGTTTCTTTTGATCCTTTCAAATGCAATAACACAAAACCCCCGCACAGGGAAATCAATACAAATTAAACACACGCCTCCATTTACCAAGGTGGCGATAACCGGTAATTACACATGACTCCTCCCACACACACTCAAGCAGATACATAACCATCACTTACAGGAACTCTCAGAACCGCATGGTAAATGACATGGAATAATTGCACATAATTCCGTCATTACAGCTCAATCGGTCACTTTCCTCTCTGGTAAATATTCACCTCAGCATCTGTATCAAACTACAAAGTAGGTTTTATGTTCCCTTGTTATTCCTTAAAACAAATGACACATAATCACAGTAGAGACCAAAGCCATTGTGAGCATTTCCCAAGTTTACTGGAATTTTACTCTCCCTTAATTATGTCATTTCAAACACATATGACTTTCAGAATGCTCAAAAATGTCAGAAATCAAAAACAAACAAACAAATGTCCATGTCCATACTCACACAGATATACTCCAAACCTTCTAAAGCCATCCAATTTCTTTGTTTAAAGAACAGACCTAGATTTAAAGGTCTATTAAAGGCGTTATTCTCTGATAATCTTCTGCATTTTGTCCTTTTTGGAGCTTGACAACCCTTGGCAACCAATTACTGGATATCCATTGTGAGAAAAGACTAGCGTTAACATCTTTTTGGTTCCACAGTCAAAAAAAAAGTTTGGTTTTGGAACCACTGAATTTACATTTTAGGCAGATCTTTTTTTTTTTTTTTTTTTTTTTTTTTTTTAATTTCACTTTGTTCTTTTAATCTTAATTGTGTCCACATCCAAAATAACCTTCTTTAGAAGCAGGCACTAAAACGCATGAATGAGCGTGCTTGCAATTTAAAATGTCTAGAAAGAGAACTGTTTTGTAAGTTTCCAACCTGGGTTGGAAATTCAACCCAGTTTAATTCAGTGAACTGTTTCAAAAACCCATGTTGCTGTTTTGTGGGGTCATCACATTATTATATCAGTTTGTTTTCCTTGATATACCACTGGACTTTTGAAATAGCAAATTATTCCTTATAGTATGCGTTCTGTGCACTAGTTGCAAATATTCAGTTTAAATACCCAGATGACCTGCTACATTTGCCAGCACATGTGCATTCTTGAGCATTCATACATTAGAGCACGGTGCTTGCAACAGCAGGGTCATGGGTTCAGTTCCCAGGGAATGCATGATAATATGTGCTGCAAGTTGCTTGGGAGAAAACCGCCTGCCAAATGCATGCACACAATATGCAATACTGCATTATCAAAGCAAGACTCTGAAGAATGAACTGCGTACTCCATTGTTTTTAACATTTCTTGTTTGATAAATTGCTTTTATCTGGCTGCCTGTTCATTTTTTATATAAATAAACAAACAAACATAAATAAATAAATACCTTTTAAAGAAAAGTTTATCTAAAAAAAATACATAAATACAAAAATAAATAAATGTGCTGAAAATATACTTCAGAGCATCTGACGTGTAGATGAGTCAACAGATTTGGAGAAATGTAGCATTACATAATTTGCTCACCAGTGGATCATCTGCAGTGAATGGGTGCCGTTAGATGGAGAGTCCAAACAGCGGATAAAAACATCACAATAATCCACAAGTAATTCACTCCAGTCCATTAATAATGTCTTGTGAAGCCAAATTTTGTGTGTTTGTAACAAACAAATCCATCAAGACATTTTTTTTTTAACTATAAACTGTTGATTTCTTCAGTGAAATAGTACACTAAAAAAAAAAAAAAAAAAGTTGGGCAAACTTAAAAGTTTAAGGCAACCAGCTTCAGCAGTTTTCTCAACTTCTTATTGTAAATTTATACAACAAAAAGTTGAGAAATTTCCTAAAAAATAAGTTGAGAAAAGTCAAAAATCTGCTGAAGCTGGTTGCCTTAAACTGTTAAGTTTGCTCAACTTTTTTTTTTTTTTAACGTAATCTCGTCTGAATCAGGAGAGAAATATGCACAGATCCAGCAAAGTCAAAACAGCCCAAAACAGTTCTAAACAAATATGAGGGTGGATCTTAATGTAAGAGACAACAGGGGATGGACTTTTTCACTGGAGGAAGTGTTCTTATGGATTATGGACTCTATTTTGGCTATTTTGCTATTTTAGCCAGAAGCAACGGTTTGAAGTTAAAAATGTCTTAACAATGGATTTGTTTCTTACAAGCTTTTTGCTTCAAGACATTAACTGATAGACCGAAGTGGTGTAGATTACATGTGGATTATTGTTATGTTTTTTTTCAGCTGTTTGGACTCATTCTAGATGGCCCGAGGGTGAGCACATTTTCAGAACATTTGAATTTTGAATGAACTATTCCTAACTGTACCCCACTCACACTCACTGCATAACAAAATGATGTGATCAGTGAGGTAAAGTACAACACTGTGCTTTCGTGGGAGAATGCACAGTTAAACAGATGTGTTTTCAGTCTCGATTGTGGCGTTGGGGCACATCTGACATGTTCTGGAAGCTGGCAACAGATGCAGGTGGCTTGATAGCTAAATGCTGTCTCACTATGTTTGGAATAAACTTTTTCTAAATAAATTCATAATGTGCTGCTTATTTATAGTTAGTAAATTAGTTGTTGCATTTAGGATTAAAGGATCTAGTATATGGTCATGCAGAATCAGACATTAATATGTGATTTACTAATCAACACCCAATATGCTAGTAATATGCTAGTTAATTCCATGCTAGTTATTAGTGAGAATTGGTCCTTAAATTAAAGTGTTAGAAGAATATATGTTATATTGGTCCTGTCCCATTCATAAAATAGGAAAAGTACTTTAAGTTCACTGTAAACGTGACTGGAAAACAGTGTAAATATGTGATAAGCTCAGATCTAACTAACCACATAACTGTTTATTTAAAAGTTTTGGTTACACGTTATTTTGCTAGTCTACTTTAGGCATTCTACTAACTATACCTAATTTTGCAACTACATGTCAACTAATTCTAATTAGTTTGCAACTATGTTTCAACTAGCAATCTTTATAGTACAACCCGAATTCCGGAAATGTTGGAATGTTTTTTTTTAATTTGAATAAAATGAAAACTAAAATAATTTCAAATCACATGAGCCAATATTTTATTCACAATAGAACATAGATAACAAATGTTTAAACTGATAAATTTTTTACAATTTTATGCACACAATGAGCTCATTTCAAATTTGACGCCTGCTACAGGTCTCAAAATAGTTGGGACGGGGTCATGTTTACCATGGTGTAGCATCTCCTCTTCTTTTCAAAACAGTTTGAAGATGTCTGGGCATTGAGGTTATGAGTTTCTGGAGTTTTGTTGTTGGAATATGGTCTCATTCTTGCCTGATACAGGTTTTCAGCTGCTGAAGAGTTTGTGGTTGTCTTTGACGTATCTTTCGTTTAATGATGCGCCAAATGTTCTCTGTAGGTGAAAGATCTGGACTGCAGGCAGGCCAATTCAGCACCTGGACTCTTCTACTACGAAGCCATGCCGTTGTAATAGCTACAGTATGTGGTTTTGCATTGTCCCGCTGAAATACACAAGGCCTTTCCTGAAATAGACGTCATCTGGAGGGGAGCATATGTTGCTCTAAAACCTTTATATACCTTTTAGCATTCATAGTGCCTTCCAAAACATGCAAGCTGCCAGTACCGTATACAATAATGCACCTCCATACCATCAAAGATGCTGGCTTTTGAACTGAACACTGATAACACGCTGGGAGGTCTCCCTCCTCTTTAGCCCGGAGGACATGTCGTCCGTGATTTCCAACAAGAATGTCAAATTTGGACTCATCTGACCACAGAACACTTTACCACTTTGAAACAGTCTATTTTAAATGAGGCGATGGCGCTTCTGGACCATGTTCACATATGGCTTCCTTTTTGCAGGAGTTTTCGTTGGCATCTGCAGATGGTAGATGATGAGATTTGCAAAGCCTTTGCAATTTGACGTTGAGGAACGTTGTTTTTAAAGTATTCCACAATCTTTTTACACACTCTTTCACAGATTGAAGAGCCTCTGCCCATCTTTACTTCTGAGAGTCTCTGTCTCTCTAAGAGATCCCTTTTATAGCTAATCATGTTACAGACCTGATGTCAATTAACTTAATTAGTTGCTAGATGTTTTCCCAGCTGAATCTTTTCAAAATGTCTTGCTTTTTCAGCCCTTTGTTGCCCCCATGCCAACTTTTTTGAGACCTGTAGCAGGCATCAAAGTTGAAATGAGCTGATTTAGTGGATAAAAGTGTAAAATTTCTTTAAACATTTGTTATGTTCTATTGTGAATAAAATATTGGCTCATGTAATTTGAAAGTCTTTTTGTTTTCATTTTATTCAAATTTCCCAAACGTCCCAACATTTCCGGAATTCGGGTTGTATAAGTAGACTGTCTGTTTGATATTCTACTGACTATAAGTCACTTTGTAAGTACATCAACTTATGTCAACTAGCCTTAACCCTCTACTAATACCAGTTGACACATAGTTTCAAATTAATTAGAATTAGTGTAGCATCTAGTAGCATCTAGCAAAAAAGTTACTTATAGTTTGTAGAATGTCTAAAAGGGACTCAAAATGTTACCAATTTGTAAGTTAAATTAAGTTGAATTCTTATTATGTTTTGGTGATGATGTATTAGTAATTTATTGTTTTATTGCAGGGTGAAAATTATTTTATTGCAAAAATCCTGTGTTCAGTCTTAACCAGAAATCAAACCAGCCGTACAGTGGCATATCCATCTGTTCATCTCATCAACGCGCTGGCATAGAGAGTCTATTAAATCAGTCCTCTCTGCTGTCAGTGACGTCACTGATGAAGGAAGACACTGGTGAAAGGTTTGTACCAGTTCAACCGTTGCATTGACTCAAAAACAACAATTTGTTTACAATTTGGACATGGCTGTTGGCAGTGCCTTCATCATCAGAGAGGATTTAATGCATATCTGTTCAATGCATTGCTATTCCAGTAGCAATAAAGAGGCATTCTGAACAGAATTGAAAATACGTGACATATGACACAGTTTTTCTCTCGAATCCTTCTGGGAGCTGGGCGGCAGAGGACTGTGGCCTTTCCAGCAGGCTGCTCCGGTGTTGGGTTTCTCTGTCCTATCAAAGCATTATCATCCAAACACGAGCAGCAGTCGCCGCGGCCAATACAGCCCTCTGATAAAGCGAGCAGCGGACTGAAGAGAATCTCTTTGCAGGGCTGTCGGTTTGTGCATCAGCAGCAATGCCAAGAGACTCCCAAAGCTCTGATAACAGGGACTCAGTGAAAGAGGAAAGGACTGAAAACATAGAGCGGCCCAGTCGATGATCTCAGAAACTTACAGTCTGCTGCGCCATACTTTACTGAAGATCCCCAGTGCTGGAAGAGAGTCCAAACACAAGGAAATAAATAAATATACCTTTAAATATTAAATATTTCTGTTGTATTCCAGTAGTCCAGGTATGCAAGGAAAAAAAAAAAAAAACTGCTTTCGGCACAGAAAAAACATTACAGAATGACTTATTGATTAATGCATGAACTGCAACAAAAATCTCATTGTAAAAGTTGTATTGTAAAATACAATAAAATGCATAAAAAAAAAATAATAATAATAATAATAATAATTTTCATGCAATAAAAGCATCAGCTAGACAATGTGAGAATGAATCTCTTAAATGACCATTCTGTATATGTATAGAATACAGGAGTCACTCTCAAATTTGCATTGAGTGAGAGTGATACCCAGAGCCATATTTTGGTTGTACGGCTGTGATCAACACAGATGGCATCATTGTCATCAACTAAAACCAGTTGAAACAAAGCTAACCAACTATATAAATAAACACATGCATGCATGCATGCATACATACATACATACATAAGCACATTTTAATTCATCTAAGAATTATTTCTCATTTTCATTTTGTTTATCTTTAAGTAACCAACCAAGATAAATTAAATAAACTAAAACTTAAATAAAAATAGCAATAACATTATATAGAAAAAAAGAATAAAATTACATTTACTAAACTGCTAAAACTTTAACTAACAATTAAGCGAAAAAGTAAAATAAAATAATCATTTTATAAAATAAAATAATAATTTATGATATGCATAAGTAATACATTTTCTTCTTATCTAAGAAGTAGGCTCTAAAAGTAAAGCATCACACACAGAAAACATGATGTGCTCTCATGAGGAAATGATATGGAAAACAGACCATCACTCTATGACAGATATCCATGGCATCATGCATTTTGTATTGAGTACAAAAAAAAGGTTAGAGATTCCATTACACAATGTTAATATTTACCTGCATGACCAGTGTTTGCTCTGTCACAAACATGGCTGTTTCCTTTGCAAGCAAGACATTTTTAAAGGGGTCATGAACTGCTTTTTCACGTATGTTAGTTGTAATGTTAGTTGGATTTTTACATCAAAAACTGTCTAATAATAGTACTGTCTAAAAAAAAAGTATGCTTGTTTTCTTCCATAATTTTACCTTCTGATTTGAAAACTCAGTTTAATTGGTGGGTCTCTTTTAAGACTTTAGTGTAAACACACACTGGTGTGTTTGGGAAATGTATTTGCTTTATTAAACTATTGAAATTATAGTATTCCATGTGGAACTTTTTTTTTTTTCTTCTTTTTTTTCCAGTGTTGTTGTTACCGTTACAGCTGCCATAATAAACTAATGTTTTGCAGAGAAGAGGTGATATAATTCTGAAACAATTGGTTTCCAGTTGGGGGAGGGGGAGGGAAGAGGAAGAGGAAGAGGGAGAGGGAGAGGGAGAGGGAGAGGGAG
>JAFVLL020014857.1:154648-168932 GCA_021397915.2 Tor tambroides | reverse complement strand
AACAAGCAAACTTTATGTGCCAATTATAGCATTACAAGGCGAGCGAGGCTAAATTGTTTGTTTAATGTGAGATTCAGAGCTCTAATGCTAACATCACCCTGTGTGCCGCAACTAAGATCCAGTTGAATCATTTTCAGCACGTCTTTGTTAGCACGCCAAATGGCCATCTTCTCTAAAACAGGCAATGTGGCTTCATAATATTGCAAACCAAGCAGTTTTTTATTGTAGTTAGCTCAAAATTCAGCCATCTTTGTGAAAAAAATCAACAATCCAAGTACAAAGCTCACACAAGCAGAGCAATGTTTTGATAGCACCACAGAGTCACAGTGTTTACACGCCTCAGGGAAATCAAACAATGAACAGCAAACAAGCTGCGAGAGGAAAAAGTATTTAATTTATATTACACAACCACATCAGCTTTAACTTCCAAACATCTCGGTAACTCAGAGATTAATTCAAAATCTACTCAAAGAGATTCAAACAACTTCTTGTGCCCAATTTGGGGTACATCCGATAGGCTGTCGGTCCAGGCATAATAGGATTGGCTGCCAATAAAAAGCACTAAAACTCCAGGCAGTCTGAACCACAAACTGTTCCAGTGTTTTCATATTAAAGAGGGGACATTTTTCACCTCTTATTCACCTTTTTGTGTTGGATAATCTCAAAGAAGTGACTTGGAATGAGCTTTGGTTTGTTGATGAACGTGGACATTACATACCGAGGACTCAAGAAGATATGCCATATTCAAGATGCTCTGCTTATAAATTACACAGTAAGTGCTAAGTCCTCCAATCTTTCCATTTTCCCACTGCTTTTGCTGACGTTTTAAGGATACAGGATATGTGATAGTTATGTCTGTGCTAAGCCGTGCATTTAGTAATTAAAAATAGCCGAAGAAAAGGTTGATTAATTGTACAGAGATTCCAGCAGACCTACTGTATAGGTACTATAGGAATATCTTCTTATATGGAAACTGATGAGTGGAAATTAGTGTTTGAATGAGCACTGATTGAAATGTATGTTTCTTTCCATTTCTCTTGACACTTTCAAAAGAACTTCCAGCAGTAAATGGAAGGAAAACTACTCCCAGCCATGACTTTCCAGGGACAGTGGCATGGTTGAGTCAAGCCCCCTACTGTTCATCATTATGTTTCTGTTTAGTCTGCTAACCTTTTTATAACTGCCATAGTTTTCCACACCATTTTTACCATATGATGCAATTCTTGCAAACTTGTGGTCACATGAACATGAAGTCCATTAGGCTATACTGAAGGGTTCCTCAAATCCCTAAAGAGTTCCCTGTTGAAAAAACCAGCATATGCTGGTTAGGTATGTTTTGAAGTGTGGCTGCTGGTTTGAGCTGGTCATGAGCTGGTCCTGAGCAGGAGCTAGTTGCTTAGGACCAGCTCATGACCAGCTTAGGACCAGCTTAAATCAGCTCAAACCAGCAGCCATGCTTCAAAACATACCTATCCAGCATATGCTGGTTTTTTCAACAGGGTTCTTCATTGCCCTGAAGAGTTTAGCTCCGACCACAATCAAAAACACCTGAGCAAGCTAATCAAGTTCTTCAGAGTTACTAGAAAATTACAAAAAGGTTTCCTTGATCAGACTTTGAGCTAAACTCTCTAGAGCAAGATTTGAGGAACTCTGCCATACAGTGTAACATTTGCATTTTATGATTCCAAAAACTTCTCTAAGGAGTTCATTTTGCAAATGCTATGCACCCTACTACTACCTCAAAATTGTGGTAGGCAACAGCATTACTATACTAGATTTATCTGAAGTGAAATCATGACTTACTTTATCAGAGTACGGCTCTTCAGTGAGGTCAATGCCTTCCAAGTGCATCCGGTCCTCCAACAGAGTCTCCAGGTCAATCATTTTGGCATGGGAGATCTTCCTGCTGAGGGCAACTTTAGCTCCATGGATCTGAGGACATGCTGATTCAGGTAGGTCAGACAGCCAGGGTGGGCTCAGAGCTGCTGCAGATTCACCTGGTGATAATGGGGTTGACAGGGAACTCTCGGAGGGAGTGGTTGGGGTGTATTTGGGTTTTGGGGGTAGGGTTGGCGTATTTGGCACCGAACCAGACAGCACTAGCGGAGGGTGGCGCAGACCATTCGGCACACGTTCTTTGGACTTTTTAGCAGGCACAGGAGGTGGGACAGGTGGCTTTTTAGGGTGAGTCCGTGGAGCAGGGCTAGTTGGGGCAGAAACTGGTTGGCGGTTTGAGGTCTGAGAGGCAGGCAATGGACCGACGGTGCTGAGAGGAAGCTGTGTGGGAACCATAGGTCTCTGCAGCGAGCCCATCTCTCTTCCAGCCTTATTGCTGCTCTGGTCCAGTTTTGATTCCACAGCATCGGCCTTTACTTTCTTTTTGTTGCTCTCTGGCCTGCCTTTATCCTCACTGCCACTCTGGTCCTTCCTCTGGTCAAACACCTGCTCCCAGTGGATATCCCCCAGAGAACGCGAGCGCTTCCAAGACTCAGGGGTCTCCTGGGGGCCGTCCAACTCCTCACAGCTTCGGCTGACCAGTATGCGGGAGGTCTGTCCTGCTTTGGAGCCCTTCTTGAGGCCGAGGCTTCGCAGACTGAAGCCCTTTATGGGCCGGGGCAGAAAGGTCTTCGGGAACTTGCGTTCCTTCTTGGCCTGCTGCTGAAGAGCTTCAGTGGAGTGAGTCATGGGAAGAGTGGGATAGTCTGGAGACTTTACACCCCCACAATCAAATCCAGATGAACCACGGCTGTGGTGCGACGCCTTGCGGCTCTTACCTGAAACAGAGAATCGTGCCTTCACATAAATTCATTAATCACATACAATTCCTTCCTCAAAGGCTTCAGATGGTACCTTATGGTTTGCTTTTGGTTCCTAGAATAACCCTGATGTTGTAAAATTGATGATCAGTAAAATCTAGTACTGCAGAAATTTGGTTTCACACGAGTGTAGCTCTTCCACTTTATTATTGATGCATGCATGCATGACATGCAGTATTACTGGTGTGATTCATGCATCCTTGTGTAAGAGTTGAAATATTATATATACTACAATCTGAAAGAATGTGATGAAAGCTGTCAGAAAATAAATTTGCACCTTTGTGTGTACAATAGCTTGCCACTGGGGCAGTATCCCTAAAAAGTGGATATTAATACCATAAGGGTATATACAGCATCAGCAACTTTATGTACTAAAATACACCCTTCAGGGTTACAAAAGGAACAAAAGTGTACCTTTGATGGTACTACTCCAATGCCAAGCTAAAGGTACAATTTTTGCACATTTTTTTCCATTTAATTTAGGGTATTGTTTTAGGCAAGTAATATGAGCCTGAGTTAATGTTGGTTGAATTGACTTGACATGTTCCAAAACTGTGTAACTTGCTTATGTTTCAAAGTCTCAGTCTACAGAAGAAAGTTAGTCATACAGATCTGGAACAGCATGAAGGTGAGTAAAAGATGACATTTTCATTATCTTTTTAAAATGCAAACAGAATGAGTATCTGTAACGCAAGTAAAGATATGAAAAAGTACAAATGTTACTGAACAGGTTAATGGTTACATTGTTTAGCAGGTTCTCAGAGGCATAGTTCATTACATATTTCAGTTACAGATACGTTCATTAGTTGTATTGAATTTTTAGGGATTTATGTAAAGGTTAGTTTCAAGTTAAAGGTTGGGTGAGTGTTAAGTGTGAGTGACATTAAGGGAAGAAAACCACAAGTCCAGATCATATTTATTCAGAAAGCATCAATTTCTGCCAATTTTCCACATCAAATATACTTAGTATGCTGAGTATAGAGTTAGTGACAGTCAAACTATTTTAGATTTACAGAGGCACAACACTTTTAACAAAAAAACAGAGTTAATAAAATGATAAATGAGTATTTATATGCAGGAACCTTAAGATAAATGAAGACCAAAAAAGATAATGACATGGTTGAGAAATGATGCAAGAATCCAGAAATGAAAGAAAGGAGCATTCAAGGATGCATTTAAAGTATTTTTCCTGGGCCATAAAACATACTTTAACAGAAACAGTGACTCAAAAACTCTAATGGTGACAAAGCAGTGCATGCTTTATAAAGTGAATATAAGCAGCTCTGTACCACTGCTATTACAAGAAATGAGTGGAAAAGTAATCAGCACTGATAAAATAATATCAAGAGATGAAAACAGATGAAAAAAGCAAGCAGACCAGAATGCTAG
Organism: Tor tambroides; assembly: GCA_021397915.2. Taxonomy (NCBI): domain Eukaryota; kingdom Metazoa; phylum Chordata; class Actinopteri; order Cypriniformes; family Cyprinidae; genus Tor; species Tor tambroides. The sequence continues at coordinate 164,727 of JAFVLL020014857.1, read as the reverse complement.
AGATCACAGAATGGATTTATTTTCCACTTTGGCAGATTGCACATATTTCTGATCCATCCTAAACAACCATACTCCACACACACACACATTCGCACGCACACGCAGACTCATACACAACAGGAGGAGGGATCAGCCAGTGTTATAAGATTCCAGTAGTAGGTTAAGAAGACAACAGAAGAGTGAAAACCTTAAACACTGAATTTCTTTGAAAATAGAGAATGAGATACGATGCTTTCTCTTACATAAAATCCTTTAAAAACAGTAGATTGTGTAAAAGTAGGAACTAATCTACGTAAAATATCCCCTACCAAATGTATGATTCATCCACTACATTTTGTATTTAGAAAGTCTTTTCTTTTTTAGGCACATAAGAACTTGTGCAATATGATCACAACAAACACCACACAAAAATATGGAGTGATATTTCTTGAAATGGCAAAGGGAGAGAGCAGGAGAGACTTTAAATTGAGTCTGAAATGAGTCTGAGGTGGTTTTGCCATGGAGAACATTCTCAAAATCGTCCTGTTCAAGTCCTGCTGTGAGCACAAGCCTTGTATTTGTTTCTCTGTCTCTCTTTAGATTTTTCTGAGGCAGTGGATGAATTTTGATCAGTTAGCAATAGCAAGAGTTGCTGCTGCTTTTGGATTTTTGATTTCTAACAGAATAGAAGAAAGCAGGAGCAGGAGTCTGGGTAGGCTGGATAAGAGAGTTAAAATAAAGGAATGATGACAGAGCGCCTCTAGAAGCAGAGAAGCAGATAGAGAACAGGGCACAGCAGATGTGACAGACAGACAGGCTTGGGTTAAATCCAGATGTGATGACTGGTTCTCATTGGCTGTTAGGACACTGAGTCATGGCAGAGAGAGAGGCGTGGCCCAGAGGTGAGAGGATGGTGTCATGGCGTTGCTACACTAGGCTGGACATGGTGATGCGGTTGGTATGGAGATGCTAGACAAGCGCCTGGTTACCATTCTCTAGGTTTTCATTGCTTTCGTAGCAACCAGAGTCCCGTGGGGAGTCGGCCATGAGGCCATGCCCCTCACAGAGGAGTTTCTCCTGAGAGCCAGAGAGGGCGCTGCGTTCCGGATCACTGCTACCTAGAAAACACACACACACAAAGTTAGGAAAGGCATACATTTAAATATTCTTGCTATTTAGAACATTTAGTACATAGTGTTTTTAGTGTATGTGTGTACTTACTGTCATAATCCTGCAGTAGTTCTACAGCAGTCATCAGTACGGCACGGTGTTGAGGGTCTTTGATGTTGAGCTCATCAAGATCTTCTTCCTCTAGTAGCTTAAATGTATCCAGGTCTTCATACCCGTTAAACAGGAACGTAGGCATGTGCTCCTGAAATACACACACATACATTCACAGATTACACACCCTGTAGAGCAGAAGCACTATGTACAGCTAAAAATACCCCACTCCACCCTGGAAGTTCATCTATGGTGGGATTTGTGTGTGGGAATGTTTCCAGACTTCAAACTCTTTTGTGACGGCCAGCTATCATTATAGTCCATTAACACACTAAAACAACACAATGAGGCCTTGGTGTCTATTGTGTGTAACCGTAAGGTCTGTAATGTGATGTTATTTAGAAATGTAATAATGCAGAAGCTTGTGGGAGGTCTGAAGGGTGTGTATGTCTCTGTCTTTAAATAAAAATTTTAACTGGCGTGGGGAAATGACCTCGTCCCACTTTCTCATGGTTAATCTGCTTTAGCTGACCATCTTTTCATACCAGCATCCACTTTTTCATTTTCTCATCTCTCCCCACCCTGTTTTTACATTCTGTCAGCTCAAGGGCACCTCAGTCATGGTATCGAAGGTGGTGAGAGTGCTGTTCATTCACAATCCCCACCGGTGCAAGAATCGAACCGGCGACCTTCAGGTTACAAGCCCGACTCTCTAACCATTAGGCCACGACTGCCCCATGTAAAGATTAAAGATGAGCCACACACTCAGATGTATGCTAGATGATTATAGATATGCCAATCAAATTTTAAAGCATGCACATATCAAAAAAAAATGGCTGTGTGTGGTCCCTGTCTCACCTTCAGGTTGATTCTCTCCAGAAGCTCCTCGACTGAGCTGGGTTTGGGCGGCCTGCCCTTCCTCCTCCTACGAACTGCTCGTTTAGGCTTCTCCTCTTCTTCGGCCAGCACATCCACGTAGATGAACTTAAACGTGCCCACCTTGTTATTGAGCAGACCCATCCATGTGCCCATGGGTGGCTTACTGATGATATCAATCACATCTCCTCTCTTGAAAGAGAAAGAGAGAAATTTAGTGAGATTCAAAGCTGTTATTACATAAAAGAGAGAAAAAAAAGAAAGAAAAATAACACCCAGAACTGATCAAAAACACATTTTCAAATCTCCAAAATGAATTAAAAATAACTATGCTAGTTTTAATATCTCATATCATCCTTCTCACCTAATTAAAATGGTTTTTAACTCAAATTAATATTTATTTATTTGCTAAGTAGCCATGTAATAAGTTGGACCATTTCATGTTTAACCACTGTGGTTTGTAAAGGTCTAAAAATTTATTTAAAATAGTATTAAACACAAAATTACTTTAAATGAGTTGGATTAATTTCCTGTATGTGTTCAGTACCTTAAGTTTGAGTGAGTCTGTATCATATGGACTCGGTGTGAAGTCAGTGTGAACTCTTGCTCTGCCGCAGAAAGGGCCTCTGTATGGAGGCTCTTCATCATCACCATCCTCACTCCTCACACTCTCTCTGTTGCTGGCTGATGAATCTGTGGTGCTCACAGTCTGTCCACCTGTGAGAGGACCACCACATTCATTACAAAAGGATTGGTTTCTTTCAACAGGCAAAAATCATTAATCAGACTGCCAGAAAAACATCTACATGACTTAAAGCACAATTAATGTATGTAGCACAAACATTAAATGTTTCAATGAAACCGAAGTAGTGACAGATCTTTTCTTCCATATTGTGACATATATAACAGAATGAAACAGATTCATGAAAAAAAGTATTCATCTATTCATCGCCTATTGATTGGATGGAATGGAGGCAGATCTGAATGCAAGCTTGCAGTCAATTGTAAGAAAGAGGGTTTTATGCAGACTAAATGATTGGCGAAGTCCGGTATGTGTCATCAGAGAGTAGTCTATAGTTTCTACTGGAAGACTGATTTATGATATTCTGATTAAACATTTCAAAGCTAAAACAAATTAAACAAAGAAACATATACATTACTGAATTGTTCACAATAAAATCAATAACATGCATATATTGTGAATTTCCATTAAATGCCGGCTTTAACACAGTGTTAGGATAAGACTAATATGAGCAATAATAGCACTGCTTGGTCACAAACAAGCACACACACCACAAACACTTACTCATGGAGCTCTGCCCACTGAGTGAGCTGCGTAGACTCTCTACAGACCCTCCTGCCTTGAGTTTGGGCTTCTCTAGAGAGTCTGTGTCTGGCTGAGGAGACTGGGGACAACTGGGCGTTCCATCTGGACTGGACTATACAAAGAAAAAATTGAAAGTGTATTATTAATTATAAACAAACGAAAAATAATAAGATGAACAGCAGGTAATGCATATAATATAAAGCCCACAAAAAGAACACTTGATTGCAGCACTGCTGTGAGATTCATCCTCTAGTGTAGCAAAGTAATTACACAAAGCTGCCACTAGGTGGCACTCCAACATAATATATGATAACAGGGAGTGAGACATGGTGTTGGCATGTAAAGTTGTGTTTGCACAGATGAGCTCAACACTGGCTAACACACATACATATCCAGAGATCTACATTAAACATTCTAAAAGATTTGAGACATGTCATATAGATGTAAACTATTGCCTCAATTGTAACTAAAACCTTACAAAGGCAGCATTTTAAGGCATCATTAGTGGCAAATTTATTTTCAACAGCATGTAAATACAGGCAGTGTGTGTATTCAACACTGCCAGGGAGTATGGGTGTGTTTAATTGGACTGAGTTTGTATCCAAGCTCTAGGCTACATAAAGAGATGTTTGACCCTAGTTTGAAACAGAAAGTGGGGCACACATATGCTACTTCCCTCTGGAGTAAAGGCAGGGTCGCACCTCTGAACAAGCCTGCTATATAGCACATAACTCAGCATGGTCAAAGCAAGCACATGGGCATCTGTGTGTGTACCTGTTCAGAGAGAGACCCAGCATATTTCTTGGACATGCGTTTCCTCATAGTCTCTTTGACAGACTTGACTTTCTTCCCTAGAGAGATACGGGACGTGGTAGGTGATTTCACAGCGTCCCTGTACAGAGCCTCCTGCTCCTTATGCCAGAGAGAGAGAGAGAGAGAGAGAAAGAGAGCGATTAAGCACACTGAAAGCCAGCTGATCAACACAATTGGATCATAAACACTGCAGCTGCATTTGAGAGCTGAAATCAAGAGGAAGCGAGAGAAAGAGTGCATGTGTACTCACACTAGGCTCAGCCGTGTTGACCACATGGAGGGAACGATTAGACAGGTCAAATCCTCCAAAGCTACATGTTCTCTGTAGAAAAAAAGACATAATTACTGTGAATTCACAAGCAAATGAATATATTTAGAGAGAGTCATTTAAAATGATTCAAGAGTCTCAATGATTCATGCTGCTCTTTATAATGGAAACCACACATTTTAAAATGACAAGCTGCCAAAAGAAAGTTCATGGTATGACCTGATTTCCAATTTAACTCAAAATAAAATCTTTCAGCAGTTGTTTAGCATTATGTAAATAAACCAATGCTTTCGTGTAAAACCTTGATGAATGAACTGAAAATTGGTACTGAAAAAATAATGAGAAATAAAAAACAAATGTGAACTGGCTTAAGGCAACATCTTACATCGCTCAAATACAAGTGATGCATTAAATTTAAATAAACTGGCTTTTCATTTCATGACATTTTGTTGAAAAGTTCTACAAAAGCAGCAGAATAAGAGATATCCTGTTCAAAATAAATAGAATAAAGATCAAATGTTGTTGCATATCGCATGGAATAACATCATGCATTTTAAAAGAAAAAAATCTCAATAAAAGAGTAGCACATACAAAAAAAATAGCATTCATGCCGAGGCTGAAAGAGGCATTTCCAACCCAAAATGGATGAAAAAGTTCACTGATGAAGATCACGGTCATGTTCACATTCACTATGAATGACGACGAGGATCCGCAGACGACAGACTCTACAAAGCTGCAGAAGGAACTCCATATTATTTATTTTCTTCTTCTACCACACTCCACTGTCTCTCAAGGACTGAGAGTTTCAATTACGCTCTGACACACATGACTGACTACAAGAGAATAGGATAAAAATGAAAGGAGAGAAGCTCAGGATGAGGAAAGATAAGACTTGAGGTATTGTCACATTCTATTTCTCTTCTACACCTTTCTTAGATTATAAAACTTTGACTCCATACTGCAGTAACGTGTCTACAGTAATGAGAAGAACTGATGGCTAACTGACAGTGTAAGGGATTTTTAGCTTTAATAAATCATCCCAGAGATAGGTGAAGATTTTAGGGAAAAAAAAGCATTTTATGACAGTTCATATTTCAGTATCAGGCTTTTTTTGAAATACAACTGTCTCTAAATTGTACCCTACTGCAATTCTCTTCTGCAGCTTTGCAGCAGCCTGTTCCTCCAGTGCAGCAGGGGGCACTGTAGATCTGCTCTTCCGGCACACTCACAGACTTCTGCTGGATGCGTAAGAGCACGCGCTTGGTGCAGCGATCCATGCTGGATGCCCACTTCCTGTTTGCATCTCTTTCGTCTTCCAGGAGCCAACGCCTGTCTGCTTTGCTCAGCGTGACGGGCCTAACCAGCCCGGTCCAGTTCAAGTGGCCGTACAGGCTGCGTTCCACCACGTATGTGATGTTGAGCTCACTAACCGCCGTCCTTCCCTTCAGACGCCTCGGTGGAAACAGCCAGCTGCCTACTACTCCGCCCCCAGAGCTCTTCCCCTTCTCCCTGGCCAATGGAAGCTCACGAGTGGGAGGGGAAGTGGGCAGGGTGGAGGAGGGAGCGATGGTTTTTTGAGCATTGCAGGAACGTTGGTAGAGAAGGTGCTTGGTGGAGTACGCGTAGTTTGGGTCAGGCTTATTGCGCTGCCACATGGAGAGGGGTGGCCGTTTGGTGTTGTTAATGTCATCTAAAGACACCAGAAGGGGGTGCGGCTTTGGGCGGGGCCTAGTAAGGCCGTAAAAAGCGTAGACGCTGTCAGTACTTACCCCGTGCGATAGAGATGACAAGGCCTTCCGCATTTCTCCGTCTGTAGCCGAGCGGGAGACTTTAGAATTGTCGTCTCCCAAACCCTCCAATTCGGAGAAAGAGGAGCCACTATCCCCCACTACACCCAGTCCGGATCCAGCACTACTCTTCCGCGGTGGGCGGATCAGGCCATGGGGATGTGCGCCAGGGGTCTTCACTAACTTGTGAGCAGGTTTCCAGGCGTCAAGGCTACTGGTGGAGGGCGAGGTGGTCAGGCTGTCCGTGTCCCCGTCCAGAGAGAGCTGCTCTTGGGCAAGAGAGGACAAAAAAGAGTCTGTGCACTGGGCCGGCTTCTTGTGGATTTCCGCATACAGTGCATTTATGTCATCACATAAGGGGGCTGCATCCAGACTGAGCGAATCTGCAGAAAAAGGAAGATCAAAACAAAAACTTCTATAAACTGAAATATCTATGTCTATTCCAAGCGATACTGTCTCATGAATTACTTTATAGCAATAAATAATAAAATGGAATAAAGTATGGATAACAATTGATATCAAATAAAAAAGATTAGAGATTAGAGATGCACAATATAAAAATTCTGGCCAGTACTAATAAGCTGATAACTATTTTCATGTTCTGGCTGATAACTGATGTTAAAATTCTGTACTATTCTGTCTAAATGACATTCAGAAACATTTCATGTCAGGAAAAAAAAAATAGTTTTTGAAAAGTCAGTGCTCACTAAGGCTGCATTTATTTGATCCAAATTACAATAAAAACAACAATGTGAAAAATTATTAAAAAATTTCAGCAGCCACTATGCCAGTCTTCAGTGTCACATGATCCTTTAGAAATCATTCTAATATGCTGATTTGGTGCTCAAGAAACAATGTTGAAAACAGATGTGCTGCTGTGCAAATTTAACATGCAGAAAATTGGAATATCGCATAAAACATTTGCGAACAAGCACTTTTTCCATCCGACGAGTCAAAGATAACAAAATCGTCACTTCCTGATAAACTGGCACTAAATCACTTAAAGTAGGAGAAGCCACTGAATATAATAATTTTCACATATAATAAATTACTTGCGCCTCAGAGCGGGCAGACAAAACAAAATAAATGCAGTCATTGCTTTCAGAAGTGGATGCCTGCTGTTTGGGAACGCAATCATGTAAGACAGTTCTAGGAGGTAATTATACAGAAATACTTTGACGACAGAATTTGCTCGGGCATTTCAGAATGACCATAACAACATTTCAGGTGCTGTGGAACGAGATCGCTCCGCTGGTTAGTCAGGTTTTGCCATCCCATAGCGTAAATTCACATGACTTTTTTGATGCACGTGGACGAATTTATTCGGCAAATGCGTTTCCATCTCCCATTATTTGCATTAAGCCTTTTTCGCACAAGTCAAAAACCACCTCAAGTGAGTGTAAAAACATTTTTGTTTGAAATTTGGCGGCTCCATCACTCGTTTCTGATGTGATACTTCAAAATACACATTAAAACAGGGTGATGGAAACATAGCTAGTGATATTTCTTTCAGGTTTGTTTGCTAAAGTTCATTTATTTGAAATGTAAATATTTTGTAACATTATGAATGTCTTTATGGTCACTTTTGATCAATTTAATGCATCCTTCCAGAATAAAAATACTATTTTCTTAAAATTCTACTGATCCTAAACTTTTTAATGGTAATGTAAATTAAATATACATCACTAAAAACTAATATTAATTGTTTTAAATGCCACATATGTACAGCATAAATTTTTTTGAAATTTGCTAAAAAAAAATTACATTTAACAGTGTTATTAAATTACACTTCAGTTTAAAAAAATACTCTTACAACAAACTTGAGTTGATGCTATATAAACAATAGTCTCTTCCAGCTACCTTGTGAGCCATGTCTTTGGCTGTCATCCACTTTGATGAGCTTCTTGCGAACACGTCTAGTCGAGTTGACCAGCTTGTGAAGCCTCTTAAATTTCGAGTCCTCCTGCTCATCATCTGACTGCTCCACAGACTAGAGAGAGAAAACTCAACTTCAGTATTATATCATGTCCTATGAACATAAAATACATAAAATCTTTCACACAGACATACACAAAAACAGAAAATGATGGCTTCAACTGGTATGAACAGATCATGACATGTTTAGGATGGGCTCTCGACACTAAGGACATGACTTATACAGAATGGAGTTATGTGTTATGAAATTTTGAGTCCAAGGAAAACACTAAAGTCTTGTTTTTGAACATAACAGATCAGTATGAGTGAGCATTTGTGGTGGAATAAATCCTTTTCTTAGTCCAGATGAATATTTCAGATAGGGACTATACTGTTGAGATGATTTATGACCGGATCACTCCCCCAAACAAACATCTAACATAACCTGACCTCACAGTTAACACATAATTGATGATACTGAAACCTCTCGATACATAAAGACAAATCCTCTTTAATCCCTTCTACCCAAATCCCAAACTTGCAAATTGCAATTCTGACAGGAGTCATTCCACACCAAAAAAAATTTGTTCACTGCAAACATACACCACATTATGGGATGACGTTATTTTTTAACTAACAGGATATAATCTGCACTAACCACAGACTGTTTTTTAACCATCAGGAGAGACTGAGCTGTTTTGACCAATATCAATGATTGGCAATTATATCTGTGTATCTCAACACACCACGCACTTAAATGTTCCACTAAGAGTTCCACTGAGGTTGAATGTGATCTGTTACTGGAAATCTAAAGTTCAACCACAGGCACACAAAATCTAACTGGTTCACCATAGGCATTGAGTAATCTTTCCTAATCATTCAAGGCCACAATGGCCATCATTCATAAAGAAGAAGAGTCATTGTGATGATGGATGAGAAATATAGTCAGACACACGGCTAATAACACGGCTCAAAAAGCTCAAAGTGTATTCCGAGAAATAGAGCAGAAGAACTCATTTACATAATAATCAAAATCACCCATACGAAGAAAATAACGTCTGGACAATCTCATTAAGGACTTAAGGGCTGCTCAAATCCCATCGCCAACAAGTTACCAAAATCAAGGGAGGAAAAAAGAAGAGAGAAAGAGAACACAAAAACGAGAATGCGTGCAAAAATGTGTCCAGCTGTGCTCCTACCAGGTCAGATGTTAGCGGCCCATGCAAAAATCCCAACGCAACTCCATCTCACGCCGAGACGAGAAAATGTAAACAGTTTTTGAAGGAAACTCTGCAATATCTGGAGGCAGGGGAGTGACTGTGGCAAAAGGCGTGAGCTTGTGTGTCCGGAAACATTGCGAGGTCTGCCATATGACCCCTGAACATCCTTAATGGTCTTCAGAGGAGAAAAGGAATGTGGACCAGAGAGAAGAAAGGCTGGTCTGGTTGCAGTCCATTCATACAGAGATACAGTACATCCTCTGTGACAGCGGCTGCTAACACTGATCCCAGATCAGCTCACTCCGGTGGAGCCGTGATGGGTCACTATACTCAATGCAGCTGACACTGATCTCATGACAGGGGAACCCTGTGGACACACAGCAAGCTCTCAGTGTTCTGATTAACGTTAAACTGAGCTCAGATCAGCGGCATCCCCAGAGAGAGTTGTGCCCGTCGGTTTAACTGTTCACAGACTAGGACTGACCCATTTCCATTTATAAATAGGAGATCATCAACCCAGGGGCCAAGATTCCTACAGAGATCCATTTTCTCATTCAGACGCTGAGATTCAATTTGCACATGCTGATGTGTGGCAGAGACTGGCAGGAGGAAATGTGTGTGTGTGTGTGTGTGTGTGTGTGTGTGTGTGTGTGAGAGAGTGTGTTTCAGAAACA